>JAASAY010000231.1:0-23299 GCA_014822085.1 Fusarium stilboides
GCAAAGGACACGGCACCCTCTTATACGAGACGGAACGAAAACCGCACGAGATAAATATTTCACGCTGCACTTCGCTGCAGTTGTGATTCAAGCGCGCAACCATGAGCGGCGATCCGATCATGAAGGTCGAAGACAAGATCATCGCAGGCCCTTCTGTCACTAGCGAAGAGCCAACTGCAGATGTGACAGTGTCTTTACAAGACGCTGCCGTTATTACACCACAAGCAGACGAAGAGTCGCTGCAAAATTCAGACAAAACCTCAAATGGTAGCGCCAATGGTGCTGCTGCCCCCTCGCGACCAAGACTCAAGAAGGACAACAGCACGCCAAATATGAATGGACCCCTCTACATGCAGACCGCCGGGAACAAAACGGTCCTTGTCCGCCGACTTAAGCGCAAGGAAGAGAGCACCTGGAAGCATCTCTCACGCTGGTTTGTCGAGAACCAAATCGGTATGTTACCACTCTATCCTAACCTTGCACCAACCAGCCTCCTCTTTTTCCCAATCTTGCACTGCGATGCGATGCCGCGTGGGGGGCATGTTACTGTAATGGGACTTTGAGATGGCTGTCGCACTTGAGCAGCACCCCGCGTGGCACGGCATCCCTACCATCCCAGCCTCAAGGGTCCTGCTACGCTACTCAGACGCCGTCATTTCATGATAGGGTGCTTAGTCTTGATCGCCTGCTGATGTGCGCCCGTGTGTGTGTGTGCCTGACAATCATGATTACACTGATCTGGACATTTTGCGTTGTATCGCTGAACTTAAGCTGACACTGGATTTCCACATTAGGTCTTTCTGTCAATCTCATCGCCCTCATCTTCCTCGCTCAGAGTTTCATCCCCAAATCCCGAGAGCATACGCAGAAGTTCTTCCACCTCAGCTACTACAACTCTCTATCCGGTCAGTATCGCATCGGTTTCGATGATGCCTACTTCATCGCCTTCTGCATCCTTCTTTTCACCGGCCTCCGCGCCGCCACTATGGAATATGTCCTTGCGCCTATCGGCAGGTGGCAAGGCATCGACAACCGCAAGAACCTGACACGTTTCAGCGAGCAGGCTTGGCTCATGGTTTATTATACCGTCTTCTGGCCCTGGGGAATGGTGAGTTTAGATCCAGCTACGACAGAAAGAACCGGCCTCTGACCTGGGAAATAGTACATTTACTGCACTTCGCCTCACTACATGAGCATGAAGGACCTCTGGACCGATTGGCCTAACCGCGAGCTTGATGGACTTATGAAGGGCTACCTTCTTTGCCAGTGGGCTTTTTGGCTGCAGCAGATGATTGTCATTAACATTGAGGAGCGCCGTAAGGACCACTGGCAGATGTTTACGCACCATATTGTCACCACCGCTCTTATCTACTCCTGCTATGCCTACCACCACACCCGCGTCGGTAACTTCATCCTCGTCATCATGGATGTTGTTGACCTGTTTTTGCCTGTAAGTTGCTTCTGTTCGCCCGGCAAGCCATCCTGCTAATATATTACAGCTCGCCAAGTGCCTTAAGTACTGCGGCTTCAACAAAATCTGCGATGTCATGTTCGGCCTTTTCGTTGTTTCATGGTTCGTTGCCCGCCACGTACTTTACATCGCGGTCTGCTGGTCCATCTACGCCGATACTCCCAGGATCATGCCCACAGGCTGCTTCAAGGGCACCAACGAGAACATGATTGGTCCCATCAACCCTCCAGCTGGCTGGGGATACCTGGTCGACCCCTTTATCAACCCCGAAGGTCTGGTCTGTTACAATGAGACTATCAAGTGGAGCTTCCTCGCTCCCCTTCTCTTCCTCCAGCTCATCACCATCGGCTGGTTCACTATGATTGTCCGTGTCATTATCAAGGTCCTCAACGGCGGTGATGCCGAGGACGTCCGAAGCGACGACGAGGGCGGCGATGAAGAGGAGGAAGAGGAGTTTGTGTACGAGGAGGCTCAGCCTCTGGAGGAGGAAGTCGGTGTTGAGGACCTCGACCTCCGCAACTGGGAGCGCCGATCAGGCGTCAAGAAGCAGGCCAGCAGTTCAGGAGTCAGCCTACCCGGCCACAGCGATCGAAAGGAGTTGCTGGGCCGCATTGGCTGCGAGAAGCAGGTCGATTAGACGAACAATCGAGTTGGGAGTTTAACGGGATTCCACGTCACATATTCCTCGTTTCCACATCCGAGTGATGCTCGCATTTTTCATGCCTTTTTACGTTGAGTTTTGGGATTGCAATTTTGGAAGGGAGAAGACCTTTCCTCTATCTTTTTGTCACGATGGCTTTGGTTGCTAGAGAAGAGCGAAAGGAGGAAAATGAGATGAGGTCGGGCACCTCGCAGGCTTGCATTGGGGAGCGCTGTTAGAGCGAGAGAGAGACGGCCGCCACTAGAGATGACGATTGCTTCTTTGCAACGAAGACAGAAAAAAAAGTTCTTTTTGATGATTTTCAGGGTTTTTAGATGGGGATGCCTACCTGCCTATCTACTTTGGTTTTCAAGATAGGAGATAGCTCATGCGAAATGATACCTTGAATAACGCTATCGATGCAATGAATTACTTTGAACTAAAGCCCCATATCATGATGCCTTCTCGTCCTCGTTGCCCAATATCTCCTTGGCGTATTCCTTTAACTTGAACTTCTGCACTTTCCCACTCGATGTCTTGGGATACTCGTCGATCCAGAAGACATATTTAGGCACGAGATGCTTGGACAACTTTGTCGCAACCCACTGCCTCAGTCCATCCCTTGTCAAAGTCCCATCCTCGCCAACCCTCGCTCTATCGAGGGGAACGTCTTCCATATGGTCCAGGGGCGTCCATCCCCGCGCGGGAATAATAAAGGCGGCAACTGCTTCGCCGTATCGATCGTCGGGTACACCTACAACGCTGGCCTCGCGGACGCCCTCATGGGTGAGAAGACAGTCTTCTACTTCTAGCGGGTGGATATTCTCTCCGCCACGGATGATGAGATCCTTAATACGGCCTGTGATCTGCACATAGCCCTGTTCGTCCATCTCGGCCTCATCACCAGAATACATCCAAACCGTACCGTCATCCGGATCCGGCACACGAACTTCTGCAGTGCGAGCTTCATCGCCGTAGTAGCCCTCCATGACGAGGTATCCCGCCGCTGCAAGCTCGCCGCGTGTGCCTACGGGGAGAATCTTGCTGTGGTCGTGAGGGTCGACGATCTTGACGCCTGTGTGCGGCATGACACGACCGATGGATGAGGTGCGCTTCTCAATGGGGTCAGATGGGCTGGTCATGCAACTCACGGGCGCTGTCTCGGTCATGCCGTAGCAGATGACGAGGTCCTCGAGGCCAAGACGCTTATATAAAGTGTCCATGAGGGATGGGGGTACGCTGCTACCGGCGACGATACCCTTGCGTAGGTGGCGAGGAGGTCTGGAGACGACATCGCCACGGTCGAGGGCCTCGAGGACGGCGACAAGCATGGTGTTTACGCCGTAAAGGCCTGTTGCTTCATGGTCGACCACCATGCGTAGAGTGGCTGCTGGGTCAAAGGCTGGGCTGGGGAAGAGGATACCGGCGCCTGTAGTGGCCGTTGCCATATATCCAAGCACACAGCCAAAGCAGTGGAACAGAGGAGGGGGCACCACGATGCGATCATCTGGATGGAGGCCCATTCGGTGCGCTATGAAAGCTCCGTTGTTGAGAATGGCGCGGTGTGAGAGCATGGCCGCCTTGGGGAGAGAGGTGGTGCCTGAGGTGAATTGGATGTTGATAGTGTCGCTTGGATCTAGGGGAGAGTCTGGCTTTACCGTTTTGACTGAACCACGAACGAGGTCAGAATAAGGAGTGAAAGCCCGGCATGACTTGAGGTCAAACTTGACATGCTGATGATCCGCGAGATTATCTAGAACCACAACGTTTTTCAAAGAGGGAACAGCTTCGCTCTGTATCTTCGACGTTGAGACATCTCCTACAACACTCTTGAGGAGATGCTCATTACTCCGTCCCTTTCCAGGTTTATACGCCAGATCCGTCACAGCGCCGATGATGAGTGTCTCAGCATCTAGATGATTTAGTGCCGCAATGACCTGCTTCTCAGTAAATCCCGGATTCAAGGGAACAAGCACGGCGCCGAGCTTAAAGCAGGCATATGTCAGAGCTGCAAACTCCGGTCCGTTACCAAGCGAGATGGCGACACGGTCTCCCTTACGGACGCCTAGCGAGGCAAGTGAGTGGGCAAGGCCATTGGATAACGAGTCAAGAGCATAGTATGTTAGTGTAGACTCATAGGCGTGAGGGGTTGGAGTGCGGGCGATGACAGCTTCACGATCGCCGTGATCTGAGACGACTGAGGCAAAGTGCTCTGGGATTGTTCCGGTATAGAGGGGCGGCTGCGATGTGTTAGTCTTTGTTGAGACGTAGCTTATGTTATGAGTGTTGTGTTGGTGAGCCTCAATGGCACATGTGAATACATACATCTTTAGGGCCCCATCGAATGCTTAGCCCAGACGTAGCAAGACGCCTCAATTGATATGTCTTTGTAGTCGTCCTCTTGAATAGACATGTCCTTCCCAAGCTCTGGCGTGCCAAGGCCTGCATGTTGAGAGCTGTGATAGCTCCGAAATCAAGCTTCTTCGACTGGTATGGCAAAATGTTGAGAGAAGGTGTTAATTATTGGAAGTACTGGAGGTTGTGAAGCTGGCGGTCCAATTATCTCAAGTCCAGAAGCTCATGCGTGTACCAGGGAAGTCCTCTTGAGCAATTCACAATGTCCTGGCCTGTTTGATCGTGAATGAAGCTGCATGAGCTCATAGCAGCCCCCAAAACATGGAGTAGGTAACATGAGGTCGGGTAACGGGTAGCCTACCCTCGGCTATCATCGCTATGAGCTCCCTTTCTTGATTCTCTCCTCTTATTGCTCCTTTCAGTTGCATCCCCCTCCTCTCCACAGCGGCAGCGGGAGGCCGAACCCCTCAGCGGCTCGATCTGGCCAATGATAGCTGACTGAGGCTGTTGAGAACCTGGGGAAATGCGGGGATTCAGATGGGTCGAATTAGATGCCAACTTCTGGCAACCAACAGGCTGCAACAGCTGATACAGCATCATAGCGTTGCGCTACAGTAGTGCTGTAAGCCATCAGAATACCGGTATTCGAGGCAGCTGAGAACAGAATTCATTACGGTACTTACAGTATGTTCAAGTCCACTAACTTTGGGGGCGCAGTCTGGTCTTCACATCCTCTCAACATCACAGCTCACAGTTCCAGCGGCTGCAATGTTCGAACATATTGAGAGCAAGTTTCAGGGAATGAGTTTTACACAGTGCTGAATATTGCTCGTTTGTAGGTGGTATCAATTGATGGGGTGTCTTTCAGGCACTCTAGTTGTAGAAGCCATGTCCTGAGCCTATCTTCCAACTTGTCTGAAGCGTTTCAGCTCGCAAGTCGGCACAGCCCTTGACTGAGGTCTCTTAATGACCATTGTCGTCCATCAAAGGTCCAACGAGATTCCATATCGTATGCTTGTGTACGTTCCGTCCTTAATTCTGCCAATCCTGAGAAACTCCCTTCGCCATCAACACCAACGTGGCATCAGAATGCCTGCGAGGTAGACAACGGTACTGCAAAACAAGATCAGGTCCAAGCAAATCTATCCCAGAGCACAAACAAATGATTTCCTTGCAATGCCCCTCACACACAAAACAGAGTCTAGTATCATTCCCCCCAAACTTTTACATCTTCTTCCTTTGCAATGCAACAGCAAGAGTCGAGCAGACCCGATGCAGCTTATGAACCACTAATGCGGAAACCAGCCCCAGAAAAGGACACAAATTGTGCCATTAGAAAATGAGTAAAGAGTAGCAGCTTGAAATATACAGGTTCGAGAAGTAAATCTTCATAGTCGTTGCCAAAACATTAGGTATCATCGGTTGTGGTTGTAGTTTGAATTATAATGTTATTGCTGCATGGGCGCTTGCTGTCCTTCTTGTTGCTGCTCGCCCATATGGCGCTCGCTCTCGGGCTTCCATGTCCCTGCATCATGTTAGTCACTAGTGGCCTTCAGTTGTGCTCTAGATTTGACATACCTTCAAAATCATGCTTGACAAACGCCATGGGGTCGTCAGGCTCCTTTGCGCCCATTTGTCCCACTCCAGGTGAGAAGCTTGTTATGGGCAACACAACCACATCACCCACTCGCTTGCTCGTCTCCATTCCAGTAAAGTTCTTGTAGTCAATTTTGCCCTTGCTTCGTGATAGATCGAAGAATCGCTCGTCGTTGAAGTATTCCATGATAGCATCTGTCCATACAGCAGGGCCCGTAAACTCGACCACATCATGGTCGACAAGTTTCGCAAGCTTGCCCTGACTTTTCAATTTCAAGGTCTGTTTGGTGACGCGAGTGATGATGTCGCCGAGCACAGGGTGTCCAGGTTTGGCCTGTATCGTCCACTGACAGAACTGGATGCGGCGACTGTACCACTGAGCCCAATCAGGACGATCAGGGTCGGCCTCGATGCCAATAATCAAGCCTATCGTGTCGCGAGGAATCTGCTCAGGGAGCCACTTGACGGAACTCTGGATAGCGTAGGTGTCGATATCAGAGTATATACCGCCTCGAGCGAATAGAATAAGGTAGCGAAAAAAGTCGGCCTTCAAGACGGGCATAGGGAGGCTTCGGTAAGCTTCGATGACCTCGGGAACGGCAGCATAGAGTAAACGAATCAAGTTCATAGCTACGTCGTCGGTGATGACTTCGTGAACGAAACCTGGGTGCTCGTCTCTCCATGAAGCATGGTGGTCCTTGAACTTGAAATCGCCCTGATCAGGACTTTGCTTCCACGTCTGCCAGATGTAGGCCGGGAACTTGGTCTGGACGTCGTATGGATAGGCATATGCGAGCTTCTCGTATGTCGACATGCCTGACATGTCGATGCGAGGTCGGGTGCGACGCTCCTTGATCTCCATCGCCTTTGGTTCCTCGGGAGGTGGTGACACGGCTTCAGCATTCGAGGCTGGAGCATCCTTTGTACTTGTATCGGCGGTGGCGGCAGCATCTTTGGCAGCTGGGACGACAGGTGTCGAAGTGTGAGATCGTGTAAGGAGGAAGAAGACGGTGAGGATGAAGGCCGCTGCCACGATGGCGCGGCGAGAGTTGAGCATGGCGGCGACGATTACGAGGCCACTGTGGTCTCGCCAGGTATGTACGAAGTCGAATTATTTTTTGGAAATTCGTTGATAAGGAGCGAGCCGCGCAGGATAAGGGACAGGGGTAGGAAGCGAAGGTCGAGAAACGAAAGGACTAAGCTATAACAGCATAGAAAAAGCGAGCGTGGCCAGGCGGAAGCTGGTGTTGAGAAGAGAAAAAATGGCAGCAGTAAGAAACGCGACAAAAGAAGAAAGAGAAGTGTGTGTCGCCCGTTCAAGAGTTTGAATAGCGTCGGACAGCGCTCAAATTGAGGCGGGCGATGAGGGATGAATCCCCAAGTCCAGGGGGGCCCGCAGTTGGAGACGGTGGAGCTTGCACCGCTGTAAAGAACTGCAGTGGATAAGTTAAAGGACTAGACCCTGCAAATTGAGGTCGGGGCGCAATCCAATTATTACGGTAAGCTGCACTGCAAGTTCACCAACGGCGCCGTCGCAAAGCGGAGCAGCCGATATGCTGGTAATTGATTCGGCCAATAAACAGGTGAGAAATCGCCAGGTGTAGGTGAAAATGAAGATACGGAAGATGAACCAGTCGTTATCTGGCCATAGATTCGTGCAGGCTCGTACAATGTCGAATACGGTAGGATGTTAAAAGGGCGGGAATAGTAGGATGATGTGTATGAAGAGGGTATGTACAGTAGATATTCAAAAGAAGGGGAAGAATATGGAAGACGCAAGCCTCCACTCATACAATTACGTGGAACGTGGAGAGATTCTGACTGGATACCTGACAGCGGAGGAAGGTACGGAGTACGCGACTATCTTTTACTTCAAGGTGCCTAAGTTAGGATGAGGAAGGCGCTTTGAACACCAGCATGCAAATTGCCCCGGACCAAGTTGCGATTGATGGAAGTGACACGGATGGCCCGCTTCCGCGCGCTTGATCAAAAGTATCCTTGGAGGTGAGTTACCCCTGAAACTAGGTGATACTTCGATCAGTAAGTTGCCATGCCGCGGTGGATGGATCTGTAAGGAGTCAGCAGTAAGTGGGAAAAGCCGTTTCTTACGGCAAGAAGGCGCTACAACGCCTTCAGCCACAGGAGGTAGCGTGCAGTAGGGAGTAAGACTCTGGACGCCTCTAGACGCATTGGATATTAGGATAGCAGTAAAACCCTATCGCCAAGCAACAAGGGAGACAGAGGAAACCAGATTTTGATCCGTGATTGCCGCTTCTTACTCTTGGTTCTATCAAAACCAAGAATTATGCCTTGAACATGAATTCATGGCAATCCGCTGCGGCCGCATTTGATCCAAGCCTAGATCCAGCATCAATCACCGTCTCGATTTGATCTTGGTACTCGCACGGCAGGCTGATGGCACAAAGTGCAACAATGGTGCAATAGCTTCACTTGCCAGACCAAGCTAGCCTCGACTCAACAAACTCAGATTGGATATCAAACCAGCAAGGGGCACAAACCGCAATGTCCTGGACTGTGCATCTATCCTGGATATCAATCCATCTCACAGTTTGACGCATGTTGATCTTGAATACCGCTTCGAATAAGGTCACAGAACAAGCATTTAGACAAGCATTTTCTAGCGTTGTGCTGAAGAACCCGAAACAGGCCAGAAGGTCGATTGACAGGGGGGACTTCCAGAAGATTGCCAAACATTGGCGGAGCATCTTTGTTACAGCATCTCAATCTTTACTCCGAAACCTGCTTGTTGCAATTACAATGGATACCAGATTGCGTGTCGGTACGATCATCATCGAAGAGGACCCAGAGAGCGGAGCCAGTTGTAAGGGGTCCAGATACCCCTGAACTGCAACTGAAGAACGCTTTCGTCATGACAACTGTACGCGATGTAACTTGACGGTAGTTCCTAATCTTTGTGTCGCAGGTTGACAAGCAAACTTGCGCGACTTGCGATGCGGTTGGTGTTTCGCACAAGCAAACAACCTCCTCTGGGCGTAGACGTCTCAAGTGCCGAGTCTCCCGTGAGGAATGAAACCAAGGAGCTCGGCACTTGGGGCAAACTTGGCATCAAAAGCTATATTGGCCCATTGACTGTGTTGGGGAGATGTTGGAGAAACATGATCGCCGTACTCTGCGGTTCGTAGTTGTGGTTGGAGAGTTTGAGATATAGGCTGGAATGGGGTCGAGGATAGGCCAAGCTCAACTCCCTTTGCTGGTGCCGGCAGACCGTTGCCAAGCGCTGAGGATATCAACACAGAACATTGTCGAGTCTACAGGACAAGAGATATTCCATTTCTCAAGGAGATGATTCCAGAACTGTTCCTGTTGGCAAATGCTTAGTCCTAACATCTTTCCTACACGTTTCTAATCAACACGGTCTTCTGATCTAAAGACCATCCTATGTCACTGGTCACCTCGGACTTGTTGCCTATTACTTACCGTAGTCACTTACATCTATCAGCCCTCGCAAATTTTATAGAAACGTCAGCCAGCAGCTTAACGCCGACATTTGCTGACGAAGCACTAAGCGGCTGATGCTTTTTTCAGCAAGCGAATGCGCAGTTGTGGAGGGATGTAGGAGCAGCCACAAACCTCAACGCTTCCTTTAGCACCCGGCGATTAGATTCCATGGAGGCTGACACTATCTCTCAATCTTGGTTGCGCTCACGCCCTACAAGCTACAACGACAACTACATAACTCATCAATTCGAAATTTCGGATAGAAACCGAGGTTTTCAAGGGGATATTTCGGAATCGATGACTTGGAAGACATACACTAGGTACAGTAGGGCGCGCGCGGTGACGCCCTATCTGCCTTAGTCACCTGTGGACTTGATGTCAAGCGAAGTCCGTGGGGAAGTCACGGAAGTCCTATTCCAGGCCCACAGAAGCTGAACCTTGGTGTTGATACAGAATGCGACGTCGGATCAATCTTATGTAAACATTTGACTGTTATCCTATTAGAGCCACGTTCTTGTTTCTGTCTCATGGATGTGCCCTTTCTCGTTAATTAACGTTAATAGGCAGTTGGTGCTAGCTGAACCCCCTGTCATGTTGGATGTCAATTGTGATGGAGGGGAGAATCTTTCTCTTAGCAGCGAGTAATCATGATGACCCTAAACATGAGAGGTCAAACTAACCCCCCGCCCCCATTTCTAAAGGGGGGAATGTTGTAGAACTCGAGATGCTCTGATTGCCTGCATATCGAGTGAGCAACGTGGAGAGATGCGTTGCGTTATCAAGTGCTACCATCCGTAACAGAAAGTAAACAAACACTGGGTAAAAGGTTGTTGTACATCCCGTCATGAATGGGGACGCAGGCAATTATCGAGAGAAACAAAACACGAGTGATATTGGGCTGCAAAACCCTGCTCATGATGACGGTTTTCCAGCCCTAGCAGCTGCAACGCATTTTGATTCCAGTTCGGGTAATGCCCATGGATTTAACGTTGACTCAATTTGTCAGCCTAGCTCTTTAAACCTCCGAAGCCGTTTATCACAGCGGGACATTGCTCCTTTACCGCAAGCGCCACGAGCATTATAAACAAAAACAAAGCCGACTAGAGTTTCTGTCAAGATCTATTAAAACATGTTCCGGATCTTGGCTGATATTTGCCTTGATTTTGCGTACATGGTTTGTTTAATAATAACGTCCGGTTGAAGCTTGCCACACCCGGGCTCTCGGCGGCTGTAGATTGTCCGAAGATGCCGAATGGTAGCCCCGCTCGCCAGCGGACTTACCAGGGCTTAAGTCCCAGCGAGTTGCATATGGACGAAGCCAAAAGCTTTCTTGGGCTTGGCCATGTGGTTGAAGTAGCAATGTGCATGGCAGCCCGGCTACAGAGTCAGGAGACAGGAGTTAACCATAGAGCCCTGACAATGAAATGTTTCCAAACTCGGCATGAGAGCACTGTAGATCTGGGGAATCAACTGTATGTACTGTACCTAATCTTCAAAGAACTGGGACTGTACTAACTGCAAAATGACATCCGTCCGCGTTCTCGGGTCCCTGAGGACCAACTAAATCTCCACCCCGATCGGCGATTAACCCACCCGCTGATGTCTTTCATCCGGGGCGCGCCCTCTAAAGCCGCGGATATAATCACTGGATCGTACACTACAATGTCAAGAATTGCTCTGTAATTGGACCCTGGATGGGGTCAGCCACACTTTTCAGAGTCGTCTCGTTCCGTAATTTCTGCTTAGTAGTGGTCGGCTAGTGGATGGTTCAAAGTCGGGACTTGTTCTTCTCCCGCGAGCTACAGTGCAAACCCCATCGCCTAAACCCGTTCCCTGGCTTGGGCTTGGGCCTGGTCTCGGAGATTTGAAAGCATGACAAAACCGCCCAGCACAGCACAGCACAGCACAGCACAGCACAGTACAGCAGAGAGCCCACGCCCTTGTTGTACTGGATTTGTAGCTGTAATGTACGTACATGTCATCTAGTTGTAGAGCTTTGCTTTGTTTCTGTGCGCCCTACACGCCCCCCGGCTTGGATGGGTTACCTTATGGATCTTGTTATCCGCCTCGGGTCGGGGGCCTGGCCTCCATGTTTGTTTAAATACCTTGACCTATCCTATCTTGCCCCGACTCTCTTACGTGCTTGCAGGTTATCATCTATTGTCTGTCGTCTCTTGTCAAGTTTACTTTTAATATTAGCGCCTTCATCATTATTAAGACCTTCTGGAAACAACCCAAGAAAGATCAAATCCAACATTCTTCATTATTAACTTTTGGCTTCGGGGTTCGGGGATTGCGACACTTCTCCATCCACTTACTAGGAGGTACCGCTTACAAAAGCCAAGCCGAGGGAACCATATATTAGTCGCCGCCGCCCACCTTCAACCCGAACCATAGCCACGAACGAGCCGGTATTTAAACAATTCAACAGACCAATTCAAGAGTTTATACGCTTGCGATTTATACGACGAAAGTACTCAGATGATATCATAAGACACCGTCACCGACAACACCCAAACAGCGCCATCAAGACAGCCCACGAGCGTCTTGAACCTTAAACAATCTTCGATACATCCACTATACATACATTAAAATCATGGCGACCGAAACCGACACTCTATCTTTCTCATTACCTACGAGCACTGCTCCCACCGACCTTTCCGAGTCGACATGCATGCCTCACTCGACTCCCTTTCTCCAACCTTCGGCTTGTCCGCCTCAAAACATTCCTGCCGAGTGGGATACGACAATACCACCAATACAGGATCATCCCACACACGCACAACAGTTTTGCGGCGCCGGTACAGGAAGTGGGAGTGGATGTTTCAATGATGGAGGTCTTTTATACAGGGTTCAAGCTGAGCGCGAATGTCGAGAGGGACCTGGCAAGTAAGTGTGAAGAAACCGAGAAATACGGCATTTGGTGTTAGACGTCGAGTTGCTGACTATACTTTGGTTACTCTTAGAACCGTTGAAGAGGCTTGCCAACGCTCTCTTAACCACTTTCCCTGCCCAGGCCTCGCCTTTCCGATGCCGGCTCTCGACTTTGACTTTCGTATCGCCGTCCGTTTAAACCAGGAGGCGGTTCATGTTGATTCAGGCAACACTAAAGAGATCACAACCGTTGCAGCCGGTGTATGGTCCGGATCTTTTGGCCACGGCCGCGTCGTCGTGGGTTTTCCCTTTTCTTTCCCCTTAAACCCCTTATAGATTCTGCGCTCTTGTCCAATTCGTGGCTGACTGAGGAGGATTTTATGTGTGTTTTATAGGCAGGCGGTTATGATCTTGGTCAGGCACGCGGTTTTAGGCCCATGAGGCTCGTTGAGGGCGCTTTTGTCGTCCAAACGAGTGATGAGCAGCCTGCACTGTAAGTCTTTTTAAAATGCTTATAAGTGACTATATGTGATGGCTAATTTTACATAGGCTTGAGATGCGCACGCGTGGTTCCCTCTCAGGACCTGCTGACGTTCTCGATACTCTATTAAGCCCCCGAGCACCCAAGGATATTGACCCACGCCGCTACGGATTTCGCATGTTTGCAACTTTCAAGACATCCGACAAGCGATACGCTGAGATTGTCAACTGTGGATTATGGGTGGCCAGTGGTGCCTGGCGTGGCGAGCACTTGGTTATTGAGTAAGTTTTGACTCACATGAGCTTACAAGAAAAATATGCCTAATCATGAGCGCAGTGCCTACCGTGTTACATAAGAATTGGATCACATTACAAGCGAAGATCCCGAATGACTTGAGATACGACATTTAGCATTGCATAATGGATCCCGACTGGATAACGGATCCTCCGGCGCAGCACAGGAGTTGGGTTTTGACACCCGCGTCAAGTTTTGACCGGCCGGCAAAGGGAAGGGAAAGGAAATGAACAGGACTGGATGATGCATTGAGCGGCGTAGACATGTGAAGACTTTTGCCATCTTTTTTTTCTTCTTCTCCTCTCGTCTTTCATTCGAATTAGCGATGGCATGAAAACTCTGTTCAAAATTACATATATTTAGCACGAAGCTGATACACAACTTCACGACCTAATCTACCAGGGGGTATCTATCTACCTCGCTCTCAAAACAAAGGAGGGTTTGCTCGGACTTTGGTGTACGAACCATCAGAGAACAAAGTGTGCCTGAGGGATTATCAAACAATCAACATCCTGCTCGTGCATTCTCCTCTTGGCGGCTATTTTGAGCCAATTTCACAAGTGTGATTTCTAACCACTGAGGCTAAACAACCATCGGCCATTTGGCTTTTGTCCGAATGTCAGACCGCCCTTGATTTGACTGATTCATAATCACTTGTGTCTCGAGCTGACCCAGATCATCCGGATCAGCGGTCCAAAAGTCCTTAACTCCTGAAACGACGGGCTTTAACATTAAGCCAACTCAAATCTCGATACTGTCAGATTGGCATCCTCTGGTGGGCCATGTTACATATCCGCGCATTCCGACTCGGACGCCGTGAACAATCTGGATGGGAAAGTGTCAGCAAACCTCATGCTAATCAAGCACGCATATGCAAGGTAACTCTACTCACCTTGTAGATCGGATGCGACACACTCTTGCTGCTGTGTTCCCAGATCCCTTATCGCCGAAGTAATCTCACTTGAGCTTAATCCGGACTTCCAGGCAGCTGAGCTTCCTTAGACGGCTCTCATCTTCCTCCTCCCCATCTGCCACTACATCATCCACGGTGCCAACGGTGCCTGTCGTGACCTCCACCTCGCAGTCCCCCTCCTGCTCAAACCAGCTTGCAACTGCGAGGGTTTTCTCAATTGCTCTTCCTGTACCCGTGACTGTTACAACAGCGCTGTCCGCATCTCCACCGCCGGTCCGCTTAAGAGCCTCAATACGCGAGTGGACCGACGCGTGCTTGGGGGCTGCATTGGTGGTCTTGAGCGAGGCGTCGAGCTGTTTACGGACGCGCTTGACCACGGCCATGAAAGGCGTCTTGGAGGACACATAGATAATGCGTGACTTAGATGATGCTGGAGGTTGACGCCTGGTCAAGGGGCGTTTCTCGATACGGGCGCCTGGAGAGAGGTGTTAGTCATTCGTCTGTAAGATTGTGTGAAGAGCGTACCTTTTGGGATAGGAGGAAGTTTTGTCAATGTACCAGTCACCTTGTTTGCCTTTGTGGCCTCAGTTGAAGCCATCGTGTCGATTTTGTTATGAGATTCGGCTGCCTGATAGTGATAGGCAGATGAGCGCTGAGGGCCCTTGAAGATTTTGACTCCAATGATTCGGGTCGGTCCTAGGTTGCAACGATCATCGATGTTGCCTTGCCGAGTTTCCCTTATCCGATAGGTGTTTATGACCGCTCGATGTATGATTGAGGGTATGAGTAAGAGTTGATGTGAAAGTCAGAAGAAAGAGATGTCCTGAAAGAGAAAGTTTCTTGAGATACACCCCACTACCGCGATAGTTTCCTCTTACTGAGCAAAGGCGATTTAATACCTTGTACGCATGTATACCAAAATGTGATTTGTATACAGAGGAAGTCTAGAAATTTGATAATGAGCTCCGTCTTCATGGAATTCATTTTCTCATCTTCCAATATCTCGATCAAGTCATCTTCACTGTCCAAAATTCGAGGTAAAGCTGAAAGGACGCCACACATCCTGTGGCGCAGCTACCTCTCTAGCCTGCAGGTACCTTAGCACCAACGGCCCACTACGGGAACAGACGTCACCTCCAAGCTCCGAGCTCACCTGGTCTCAGTCCCTTTTTGGGCGATTCGTCCATCTCCAACTCGCTCATAACCACCACAATCACTCCACCAAACGACTTCTGCCCGTCGCCGCCATCTATGGCTGCCTATACCATCGCCCGCGCAGTATACACCAGCTAGGCGACCGTACATCATGTCTATTGCAATCTGGCCTCCAGTCTCCCCAGAGGAGCTCAGGCTTAAAGCCTCCGAGACCCAGGTACAACAGCCCCCATCGAAGCGCAAACGAAGTGAAAAATAGACAATAGTCAAGGAAACATCATGCTGATCTATTTCGATAAGGTGCGCGAGCTGGACTGGATCGCCGACGAAACCCTTGAACTCTGCCGCGATCTCAAACATGGCCTCGAAGACTGCTATGCGCTTCTCGCACCCATCGATCCGGGCAGTACTCTCCTCATCAGCACGCCGCGCAACGAAAAAGTAAAAGGCACGCTCACTCGCGTTGGAACTCGCATCGTCAAAGGCGTAAGGCTACCTATAAGCTCATTATTACCCCAACATATAGCGCCAGCCTCGTTCTGCAAGCTGACGTCTTGTTACTCCAGTCTGTTCATCTACAGCTTCGAACGATACCTCCTCAGACGCTATCGCTATCGCAAACCGATGTCATTCATATTCAGGGTCTTGATGCTTTGCATGGCTATCTAAACCAATCTATTGATTTGCTTGCTATTACCTTGTCCAAGCCACAGGACGCCCGCTCTCTCGCCTCGACTCTCAGCATCCTCGCCGATTCTCTCTCCGATTCGTTAGCAATTCTCAAGGGTCCTCCTTTAACAGACTCTGATCCTGCTTGGCAAATGAGCTCATGTCCACCAAGCCAATTTGTTCCGTCCATCGGTCCCAATCTTAGCTTCTACCTTGGCCTGCAGGAAAGCTGTATAATTCTCTGGCTGCGTGCTCTTGAGCCTGTCCATGCCCATGTTCACTTTGGAACCAAGCTTGGTTTAGCTATTGGAACTGTCCGCCGTCTGGAACACGACGAAATGGACACCGTTTTCCGGTATAACACACAGGGGTCTAACATTGGCTCGAAGCGGGGCAGTGCGCGCCATACCCCGGAGCCCCGATCGTCAGCTGCCGACGTGGATAGTAATGATATTCAGGAAGTCTATGTCCGGGAAAAGGTACGCGTCGAAAGCGCAGATCCGAGTCTCATTTCTATTCAATCCAAGCTTAGCTACCTCAGTCACATGCTTGGCCAAGCACGGAGAAACATTGCTGAGGTGCTGAACGTGGCCTCTTGAGATTGAGGGGAAAGGCCATGTGAGCAGCTTTGCATGTAAATCGATTGGATACCCTGGCGTTATGGTGAGAGTGGTTATTATTGGTTCCTATATCATTTATAGCTGTTTATTTGTTGGTTCACGGGCGTTAGGATCAATGATACATTGTTTGTTTGTCACATCTGAATTTGTAGAAATGTAATTATACATCTGTACATGCAATCCATGACCCAATTTCCATCGCTCCTCCGCTAAACTCGTGGACAACATTGATGATAAAACAAATGGAATATGCAATAAACACGCAAGGAATTGACCTCTACTCGTACAGGACGATATGTTCAAGTTGGTCAGGTCTAGGTGGATAGCACAACGCTCCGCTGACTGGACACTACTCTTTAAGGGCAGCGCCAACAGTACTGTTGCGTTTATCGGACAGGAGACCAAGGCATGGGTACGAGGATTCTCGACTTCATGCTCTGAATAAGAGGCACCGTCTTGTGAACAGTGTCGCTCCACCCCTCGACTTGCCAGCTCTGCTCACGGCGGGCGCGGCGCTCCTCGAGGTTGGCAAACTGCCAGAGGTGGTGGACTGTGTTAAGGTCGCCAACTTGAACAAACCAAGCACCAACGCCCTCCATAACCTCACGGCGGGCCTTGAGACCTCGTCGCCAGTGAGTCTCCCACTCAAGCAGGTTACCGGGGTGCAATGTGTAAGAGCGCAGCTCAAAGATGCCGCCCAGCGATCGTGGAGGAGTTGTCGGCCAGAATGAGAACTCTTGCATTAGCGAAATGTTCTTGGAATTGATTAGGCCCTTCAGCTTGCTGTTGAACTCATTGAATTCGGGGTGGTGGGTAATTGAGTATCGAGATTGGTGATAACCCTCGTACTTTTGGTATTCCCAGATGTGAACTATTACCACGGTCAGTGAGCTAGCTCAAACTCTCGTAAAATGAAGCGACGGCACATACCGAATGTGTCGCAATCGCCAACTTCTGTCCTCCAACTTCCAACCAGATTCACTTTGTTCTCGGGGGCATTGGCCATCTTAGGGTACCATTTGCCGACAAGCTCAACATACTCGTCAACCTTGTCGGGCTTGACCTCGTGAAGAACGATCGAGTGGACATATTTGCCACGGGCGAGGACCTGACTGAAGCTTGCTTCGAGCTGAGCGTCAAGCTCACGGCCCTCCTTCGTACCGTAGATGAGGTTCGTCAGAGGACCTGCCTTGCGTGAAGGCTCGGGCTCCTTGACCTCTTCAGTGCGTCCTACATTGTCATTCTGTGAGCCCTCGTCCGGCTTGGCGAACGGAACATTAGCGGGCTGCGGGTGGGAGGGCAACGCACTGGCTTCTCGCTTCTTCTGTGACTCGACCAGGTGCTCACGGAATTCCTGCTGCTTCTGACTGAACTTGTCAACTTCTGCGTGTGTAGGATTGACATCTCCCAGAGAGGGTGTATGTTTCTTGCAAGCAGCAGTCGAGCTCAGGGCTCGCAGACCGGCGCGCGGGGTGACCGCGGCGGCGCGTGCAAACTGGCGACTCAGCATTGTTATTGTTGGTAGATGGAGCTTGAGGAATGGAGGTGTAAAGTCTCGAGGGTTGCGGGGGCGCAACGCGTGTCTAATAAAGCTGACACGGGCGCAGAGAACAACAACGTCAAGGAATCTGACGTTGGAGTTGTGCAGTCGGAGTTGTAGTTGTAGTTGTAGTTGTAGTCGTAGTCGTAGATCTGGAGAGACAGGGGAAGATGCTGAAAGAAGAAAATACACCGAGGTTGAAGCAGTGACAGAAGCAGAAGCGGAAGCAGAAGGTCAGATGCGGCACAATTGGTGGCAACCAAAAGCTGGGGAGGGCACAGCAGAAGCGGGAAGGCAGGCGTTTAAGGTGGTATCAGAGCGCTCTTGGGCTTGGTTGAGAGTGCCCTGGTAAAATGAGGAGGGCGAAGCGTAAGGGACGATTGGGTGGTTCAGAGTTGGAGGGACGGAACGGCTTTTCGGTTACAGCACCAGGAATGGACTGTATCTTCACCCCGCACTTTTTTGGGTGATTTTTATATGACGAGTAGTGACTCTAACAGTCTTGGGTTGTACGGACAGAGAACAAGGGGAGAATAGGCTGATTTGATTGAGGGAGGCAAGTGTGACGAGGCAGGAAGGTTTGACAGTACGTACATTCCCTTCTTAAAGCTGGAGCTTGGGGAGCTTGACGATGATGTCACCCCAGATCCAACGTCACGTGTAAAAGCTTAGCGCGCCATAGAATGCGGGGTTCGGCTGGGCCTTCTGTTCCCTCAGGTCCGCTGCCATCTCAAAAACAGTACGTACCTTTCATCAGCCACTCCTGGATTTTCTGCCTCAATTTCCAGGCAAAGAGAAAACGTTCCGGGCTCGGCTTCGGCAGAACCCGCTCGGAGCTTTGTTAGGTCTGTCATTCGGAAAAAGGCTCGTTCTGTAGCAATCTCAATCTTGAAGCACCGCTTGCCGAAGTCCATCAAACCGAACCTACCTCCCGCGATACCCACGAAATCCGTCATCATGTCTTGGCTCGGTGTTCAACCCCTCAAGAAGTTCAACGCTCCCTTCTGTACGTTCAATTGCGACTTGCCCCGCCGCGCGACCGCGAACGTGTCCCGCTGACTCTAGACAACAGTGAAGCCTTACTGGCCCTTCTTCGCTGCCGGTACGTCAAATTTCGCAGCTCGCCCGACGAAACCGTTCTCTTCTCGAGCTTTTACCCTTGCGCCCGACCCCGATTGATGCGTCGATGAGTTTTGGACAGCAATTGATTCAGGATATAGGTCTTGTCATCGCCTACGGCGTCAACTCCGCCCAGACTGCCCTCATGAACAGTACGACCCCTATACAATGAGCTACCAGGAACGACGACTAACCAGAGATGATAGCCGCTGAGTGGAAGAACGACCCCCGCAACCCTAACGCCAAGACTGGCGGTCACTAAGGTGGAAGGAATGGAATTGGGATTTCGTCCAAGCCGGTACGCATAATCGATCCGCTCGAGCGCGAGGCCAGGATCCATGAGATGGGATTGTATCATAGAATCGCAAAAGGGGCTTAATTGACCTATCGAACCATCCGTACGAAAGAT
This sequence comes from Fusarium stilboides, assembly GCA_014822085.1. Lineage (NCBI taxonomy): Eukaryota > Fungi > Ascomycota > Sordariomycetes > Hypocreales > Nectriaceae > Fusarium > Fusarium stilboides. The sequence continues at coordinate 19,617 of JAASAY010000231.1, forward strand.
GCTTGTGGCTGGAAACAGAAGCCGTGAACGTGTTCCAAGATCCCGATGTCCGAATGTGCCGGGAATCGAGACTGGAGTCTGGTCCTGTTTGAATGCGTGACAGTTTGCGAATGCTGATATTGTGAGAGTATATGATATGACATCCTCACATCTATCGATATGCTCCCCCTTCCATTGGGGTTCATGAGTTAAAGATCATGAATCTCGGGCGTCTGGTGACATCAGTGACAGTGATTTCAGAATCGAAATTCCTTCATAAATCTTCCAGGGACATTTCAAACTACGTAGTATCAGATAATATTCCAGAAGACCCCTAACCATGCGTATTACTAGTTGATAATGGTCGTGGTGGGGATACAGCATGATTCGATGTCAAGCAACGGCCCGACGCCCTTTGAGAAAACTCTCCCTGACAAATCATTGCTATCGCTTCACTCCACGTCTACGACTCATACGGCCAACAACCTTCTCATCAACGCCGACATAAATCCGCTTCCCTACTTTTTGTATTTTTCCTATAGATGCGTCTTCTCGTTGGCATATTTTCTGCCGCTAGACCAACTACAACTGCAACTAGACGAGTTTCATCTTTTACTTTTCCTTCATCTAGATTTTACGTACCTACAATGACCGCTACATCAGCACCCAACGGGGCCAAGCCTAATGGTAATGGAGGGAAGAAAGAGGTCAAGATTCTCATGCTTCACGGTGAGTACCTTACCAGAACACTATCTGGGAGAAGCATGCATGTTCTCATGATGAGCCTCATTCGTTCATGTGTTACCCTAGACTAGCCCGTAAACATCTCAAAACTCACTCACTGACATGTACCAGGCTACACACAATCAGGACCTCTATTCCGCGCCAAGACACGCGCTCTAGAGAAGACTATAGTCAAGCTCCTCAACCCCGTCTCCCTTCTACCCGTCTTCCTTTATGCCACTGGCCCCAACCGTCTCAGCCCAGAAGACATCCCCGGTTATCAACCCCCTGAGGAGCCCCAACCTGAGGATTATCAGCCTGACACTTGGGCATGGTGGCGCAAGGACGAAGCCACGGGTTCTTATCGTCTTCTGGATGAGGGAATGGCTACCGTTGGGCAGGCTATCCGTGATGCTGAAGGCATCGATGCAGTGTGCGGTTTCAGTCAAGGTGGTGCTATGGCTGCTCTCGTTGCAGCTGCCCTGGAGCCGGAGCGAACTCTACCAGAGGGTAAGGAGGGAAATTGGGCAAGGGGACTAAGAGAAGCAAACTCTGGAAAAGCTCTCAAGTTTGCCGTCATGTATTCTGGCTTCTGGGCAAACCCCGACTCACTCCAGTTCTGCTTCGAACCCAAGATCAAGACTCCCACACTGCACTTCTTGGGTAGCCTGGACACAGTGGTCGACGAGAGCCGAAGCCGAGCACTATCAGACCGTTGCGAGAATCCTATGGTGCTGGTCCACCCGGGAGGTCATCACGTTCCTGTGAATAAGCAGTGGGCGGCGCCGTTGGCTGGGTTTATCAAGGAGCATGGGCAAGATAAGGAGCCTAAGGAGGATCTGTAATGGGAAGTTACCTGAAAGACATACATAGACTCAACACATAAACGAATAGATAGACTCAAATACACCAAATGCCATGTCACATATCCTCATCCTGAGGACTATCTAACCTGTATAATTACAGACCACCCAAACCGTCATGAATTATGAACCGCTCTATCCTTTACTCCATAATCTTATTTAGTAGGCTGGATCCGTGCCATCATCTCCTCCTTGGTGATAAGGTGATCAATTCTCTCCAATAGGCCCAAAAGGCTCTTCATGTTGTGGCTCCATTCGTTGAGGACATCATCAGCATCCCGAGGCTTCGCGAAGCTGACAATTCGTGCGGGTCGGTCAATCTTGGCGTAAACAGTCTTGGAAGTTACAAGCTCGCTAATGTACTTCTCTGTCTCGTCCTCGGCCAGATCAAGTAGTTGGGTGAGGCGGCCCATCTGGATGCGAGTGTAGTACTTGGCAATAACCCTGACGTTGTGCTCAATCACTCGCTTTCGCAAATCTTGCCATCGCTGGTGCGCCTTGTCGTCAGAAGACTGACCGGGCTGCACATCAAAGACATCGGTACTGCACAAGTGGGGGCCGAATCTCTTAGCAATCTCGGGCCATCGCATCAACTCGTGAACAGTAAAGAGTCGCAGAAGCTCGGCTTCAGGTGGAACTTCTGAGTTGCGGGTGTCTTTGTGGATTCGGTGGAGGAGATCGTGCTGTTCGTTGTCGTAGGGAGCTAGGATGACAAAGTAAATGATGCGTTGCAGGACCTGCAAAATGGGTCAGTAAACCAATTTTATACCCCAAGAACAATATACATACAGGTCGGAGCTTGGCTGAGTCCTCTTCAACAGCTTCCGTGTCCAACACCTGTCGGTAATGCTTGCAAACGTCAAGGTACTTCTCCTCGTGCTTCGCGAGAATGATTTGCTGCTCGTAGTATCGCAGCTTTAGATCAGTTGTGTCGTCCTCCTTCTCCTCAGGAACCTCCTCGCCGCGGGCCTTCTTCTTCTCTCGCTCCTTTTGCTCCTTCTCAAGCTGCTCGGCGGTCTTCTTGGGCTTTCGGGAAAGGTAGCGGGTGCTGATCTTGCGACCGAGGATTGCGGCCTGTGTCCAGTCTCCGCTCTCAATGCATAGCTCAACCTGGGCCAGAATAAACTCGGTCTTTTCTCGTCGGTCCATGGATCCAAAGGTCTCGACTTGCAGCTCGCAAAGGATCTCGGTAGCAGACTTGAGGTCTCCCTGTTCCTTCTTGATGTCGGAGAGGATCCTGGTGACGCGAGCTCGCTCAACTTCGACAAAGATCTTGCCCTCTGTTACCGTTCGCAGGGTTTCGATGACGGAAAGCTTGGTCTTGAGGTCGGGAGTGTCGTCAAGGAAGCCCATGACGGTCTGGACCATCTTGGTGATGGCCTGCTTGAGCTGGCTGTGCTTCTTGGACAGGACCAAGGTCTGGTCGTTCATCAAACTCCAGTCGCCCGCATTTTTGCATAGTGTGACGATTGTGATCAGTACTCGTGATGTCGACGCAAGATCGGAGGCCTGGTACTGAGTTAGCGGAGACGAGGAGCGAGAGCGCAAGGGCGTACTTGTCGGGTTTGCTTCTCGAGCGCAGCGAGCTTCTCAATCGCGCCTTGGAGGTTGTTGGACTATATAAACCGTCAGATAAAGCTAAGATTGACGATTCAAAGCTAGAACACCCACCGCAGCCAGCTTCTCAGCTTCGGGGAGCTGCTGGTCGACCTCCTTCGAGAAGTCCTTCTCAGGCTTCAAAACTCCGTCAGACATGATGGCGGTGATCGCTTGTGTTGCCCTCAAGATGTGTGTATGTCAAGTGAGGCTGGTGTATAGGGAGTCGAGTTCGGAATTGGTGATATGTAATGTTGTGATGCGATGGGTCAAAGGTCGTGGGGCGTGTTTGGTTTAGTCCAAGCTGGTCGATTCAGTGACGAGGCTCACGCAAGAGGCTCCTGCCTGCCCGTCGCTAGGTCCCCACCAAGGGAAGCAGGGCCGGGGCTGGAATTTAGTGGGACCGATTCCGGAACCTTCGTCATCCAAAACTTCCATGGGCACGTGATCTCACTAACACGCCCCTACCCTGAACCAGAAAGTAACAACTTGGATTTTAAATACTACCTATATATAAATACC
>JAASAY010000232.1:0-28176 GCA_014822085.1 Fusarium stilboides
ACCTAGTTATTAATATATTTAATTTATAATTATACTAAGAAAATAAGTATAAAAAGCTAGAATAGTTTAAGTAGCTTTTAGGGTAGAGATTTAATTTTAAAATTATAATATTTTATTTTAAAAGGTATAAAATATATGCCTTTGGCTTTTTTAGCCAGAAAATTAGGCACCCTAGTGGGGTTATTAAGTCCCTATTATAAGTGCAGGCAAAAGCTATTATTATTAAAGTTATAGCTATTTTATATTTAAGGTGAAATTAATTAGGAAGTTATTATTTTAATTGGGACTTTTTTTTATGAGTTTTTAGTAATATTTTGCAAAAAATATATTTAGCGGGGAACTTTTTATACCTCGCTTATACTAGAGTGATTACTTAAGCTATGTGGGGCAAGTGACCTCTTGGAGGGCTGTACCGCTTGAAGAGATAAAGACGATAATACGCTCGCAAACTTTTGATGTTATACGAACTAGACAAGAGCACAAAGAGCACGAATTGATACACATAAGCACTCACACAGTCCTATAAGCTGAGGACTAGGATAGCATCTCCAAAAACAACCACTGCACCACTACAGAGCCTTTTAGTTGCCCTCTCATCCACATCCTCACCAAAGATATCATGGGATCTCCAGACTATAGCCTGCCCCCGCAGGAGCTCGCCTTTGACGGCTTTCTATTCGACATGGATGGTACCATTATCGACTCTACGGAAGCAGTCGTCAAGCACTGGGAGACGTAAGTACACCCACATTCTATCGTCTTACGCGGCACGGCCGAATGACTAACTCCTTACAGCATTGGCAACGAGATAGGAGTTGCACCCGAGGTTATCCTTGAGACTTCCCACGGACGTCGAAGCATCGATATTTTAAAGATTCTCGCGCCTGAAAAGGCTAACTGGGACTGTAAGTAGATAAGGCTTTAAAACCAGAGCACGCGAGTGTAGCAAAGCCAAGCTACGCTATAGGCATGTCGATCACTTTTCCTCACTTGAGGGGTCCTTACTGATTACTATGCGCTGGCCGTGCTCATGCAATGGAACTACCATAGCGACAGAGAGAAAACAGCTGCTGATTTCCCCCAGACGTTCGGGACATGGAAGGACGTCTTCCCAAGTACCACGGCCACGAGGCTGTCGAGATTCCCGGCGCCCGATCCATGCTAGAAGCTCTCATCGCCGAGTCTAGCCCCTGGGCGATCGTCACTTCGGGCACCGTTCCTCTCGTAACTGGATGGCTCCGGGCTCGAGACCTGCCCACACCGCCGTCGGAACACCTCATCACTGCAGAATCTGTCGAGCTCGGCAAACCGGACCCCGCCTGCTACCGCCTCGGTCGTGAGCGTCTCGGCCTTCAAGCGGAGGATGCCCAGGTTCTCGTCCTTGAGGACAGCCCAGCAGGGATCCGCGCAGGAAAGGCAGCTGGGTGTAAGGTACTCGGCCTCGTGACAAGCCATACTGTTGAGCAGGTCGTCGCGGCAGAACCAGACTGGGTGGTTCGAGACCTCTCCTCTGTCAAGGTGCTTCGGAGCGAGGGCGGTAAAGCGACTATTGAGGTTTCGAATGCCCTCCGACTGTGATCTGGGTCTCGGCAGCGGATGCGACAGCGGAAATGATGGTGGGACTATGGTGAAGGAGGGAGGCCGGCCGGCCGGTGAGAGATGGAACCGTGAGGGAGAAAATCGCTTGATTTCATCATCATGATGGGATCTTCAATAGATAGACCAAGGATGACAATGGGGTTGTTACCTGGAAAATAGATAGGCGAAAGATCGTCGCCCTAGAAAAGGATCTTGACATCATCACTTCTCCTCCCTCGGTATTTGGTCTTGACCTCATTTCCTTTGTCCTCCCTGGAGATCCTAATCGCGATCTGACCCACGACGATCGACACGCCTAAGCGACGTAACTGGCGGCGACTTGCAGATGAGACCCAGTGAAGATATTATGTCGCAGCTGGGGAAGTCACTTGATCAAGGGAGAAGTCTGCAACAAATCCCTGGAGAAGCCTTTGTCACCAAGGCAAGACAAGACAAGACAGTATTCGGGCCACCCATTGTCCTTCACCAATATCACTGCACCCTCGCACACCCCAGTCTCCACTCAGGCAGCGTTCTCAAGTGAGACCTTTGATAGCCACCCTAACTGAGACGTTTCTTGGCCATCCTTTGTCCTGCTAGACATTGCTTCTCGGCATCAATCTCTCCTCGTGTACCAGTTGCGCAACACAACAAAGACAATCGAGCGTCGCCCCAGAATTAACACGGCCAAGCGCGCTCCGCGATCGCGCGGCTCCACGTTATCGTCGTGGACTCGGGGCCCATGAAAATGTCTCGGTTGGCATCTGTCATCGCACCGTTTACTCCAGTCCAGTAGCGGTACCGTACCTTAGGCCAAGTAGACCCAAGGGCAAGCGATCATAGAGTCCGGCGCCCGTTGAAGCGGGGAAAAGGGTAATTTCGTACACAGGGAATAGAGTTGACGTGATAAATGGAAGACACCAATGTCAAGTTTTTCCCACTCTCGTTCTGCCTTGTCGTACACTAACTCATGAGTCAAGGAGATGGAAGCCCCTCCCCCTGACGCGTCTGGACGACAAGCAAAACAAAGGGTTAACTTAACTAAAGAAAAACTGGCCAAGTCGACTCGCGAACCCTTACAAAACCGCCGGCGCCGCAAGCCAAATGCCCCCAACGCCCCAATTAGGACCTGTGGCGGTATCATCAAAGCGGACCTCTTATTTAGCTGTGATGTTTGCATTGGTAGTCAGGTACAGAAACAGTTCTTCCTTTCTACCTAGGGGCAACACCCCGACTAGAGTGGACCACTCTGAAGGGGTTGGAAAGGCCTACGTTAGGTTGAGTTGAGAGACAGCTTGTACCACCATAATCCAGGATATAGATACCCGAGGATGACTGGCTGTATGAAGCTGACGTCGACGAGAATAGCATCAGAGAGCTATGAAAAGCTCATGTTATGTTCCACGGCGTACGGGGATGACAGGTGACATAGGAACCGTAATATCGCGACCGGTTGCACCGCACTACGGACTTGCCGCGATGTCTGCATGTCGGGACACTTTCAGCCTCTTAGCATGAATAATCATCCTTCACCAACGATTGCGCTGTGTTATCGTGCCGTCCCAGGGCTATGGGTAAATGTTGCAAGGTCCCGGACGCCAATGCCAGTGTCAGGATAACGCTCCTTCGTAAAGACACGGGTAATGACATGGAGGCTGATCTTGTGGCTGTCTCTCTAATGTCCGCTGTGCCGCTACCGCAAAAAGAAACCGAAGGGAGTGGTGATTGGGGACTGCCTCGGAGTAAACAAAACCCATGGTGTTGTGATTACGACTCGCGAACCCCCTTGCAACTTTTCAACTTGAAACAGGGGGGATCCTGGAAAGACCCATCATAATCACGGTGGAAACAAAGGGAGATCTTCCGGTAGGATCCATCGGGATCTTGAAATCCAATCCATATGCGTATCCACATTGTCGGAGAGGGCCGCCAAGTCCAAGACTGTATGTACTGTACTATGGTATGTATAACATAGTACGTACCGGAGCTGAAAGACGACGGGATGTTCCAGCAGCACTATCGTCGAAAAGGATGCAATCCGACATGTTCCAACCCCATGGAAGCCCCATCGGATAGATTTTGGGCTCCCTATTTCCCTAGGGCAAGCACCGGTCCCCTGGAAATTCGACCGCGGATGCAGACGCCCTCTCGATTTGGATCTTAGTCCGTGATGGTGGCTGGCTCAAACGAGATTGGGACCCTTCTGAGCTCAATTGTCGGCTGCAGCCACAGAGACTGGCCAGGTGCTAAACCGCCTTTGTCTTTGTCGTTTCGTGAATTTCTTATCTGTCTAAAGACACAGGTCCCGCAATTGCACCTTCATCTCCTTATTCTTGCAGGATGGACTCAACGATTCTGATACTTGAAAAAGTCTGCTTGAGAATAGTGCGTTTCGAAACCCGAAAGCTGGCGGCCTCTAGAAAAAAGAAAAGCTCTAGATGCAAACGCATAACGCCGAATGTCACCACTAGACTCATATGAGAAGAAGTGAAATGAAGCAGAAGGGGCAAAAGAAAACAGTCATGTCTTCCATAAACCTTTGAATAGTAATACCAAAGGGCCCACCGTGAGCCATTGTCTTTGTAAGGGCGACAGGGCTCAGTTCAATGACTCCACCAAACAGCAAAAGCTTGTCTTGGTCTGGAGCATCCACTCCAGGAAGACTGGTGTTGTTACGTGAAGTGAATGATCCAAGTCTCGAAAAGCTCATGCTATGCCTCGCGACGGCTACTCGAGCTCGTGAACGGCCAAGCAACCACATCGTCGGTGTATCTCCCTCAAGTATTTTATTTGGATTGCTTTTTCATCGATTGTCGTGCCCCTGGGCTTCTTGCTTGAACCCTACAAGAGGAACGCCAAAGCCTCCCCATCAGCCCTTCAGGCCCAGGCCGCAGAAACAACAAAGCAACCTCCACAGAGCTAGGCCAGCGTCCTAGAGAGTACTAGTGAGCATCGCCAAGTCTCGCTGGCCACGTGTAGGATGGATCCGCTTCTGGCCTTGTTCGACAAGTTGAGAAACACGGCACCCCTTGTCCCCCTTCCTAGAGCCTTTTTGGGTATCCTTTCTGACCACTCTCGTTGTCGGCTTGCCGCCTCTCTCTCCATGATGTCTGGAACATGCATGCTTACAGCAACTTCGTCGTTTGTTTGCGCACCGCTTGTGGCGCGGTCTTGGATAGGCATGATCATAAACTGATGTTCGACCGACGCATCAGGAAGGACGAATTGAACTCGCGTAGCTGTAATGCTTGTCCGTTTTCTCCGGACTATACACCTAGTGAGAACGGGTTTCGTTTTCCTGACGACATGGCTGACGGTAGGGAACGAAGGACTTTGTCATAGAAATGGAGGCTCTGGCTTAGCAACATGGCAAATCAAATAACTCTTAGTCCGGAAATACCATGCTGTGCAGCCTCATCCTTTCATTTTTAACTCAAATGCTCAATTGGAGGAGGTCCGTAGAATGGTGATAGCTTATGGTGAACCATGCCATCATGATGACTTATCAAATGAATGTAGATTTGATGTTGGCCAAGAAAACAACCCTCAACAACGGGATACCGAGAAGATGGGACACGGGGATTAGGTTGGAGCTAACATCAAGCCCCAACAACAGGGGCATCGGATCTTGGTCTTTGCTTGATTTCACCTGAGCGGCCCACGAACTGTTCTAGTGAAGGTTGACGTGGTAGTGATTTGCCACAGCCTAGAGCTTTCCAGAGTACTGGTAACTCATTGCTAGCATCTCTAGCAATCCTACCCTGTCTTTGTTCGGCCACCCAATGAGAAAATGACATGCACTAAGCCCTCGCTGTAGTACCAAATCTTGTTGTACAAGATGCGGTAGGATAACCGTTCGATTCCAGCACAGTGGACAGACCCGCACTGGAGAAGCTCCTAGGCAGCTCAATTGCTCAGTCTTACTCGTTGTATGCATCACAGTCACTTTGTTCAAGTACTAATAAAGGCCGTTGTCTTTTCAGGAGAGAAAGCTCGGTGGTGTGACTGTATTCGGCCATGCTCAATGGGAAGGGAGTACAAGTTTGTACTTCAGGATACGTATCGTACCAACCGTTCTCCATCTCGGACTAGGACTAGGTACGCTAAGCCCTGGTCTTTGCGCACTAATACCATAGCCAATCGCATCACTGGATTCCGTGCTGAGTCCGAGACAACGTCCTTGATGAGGCAGCCGTTGTGCTTGTTCTAACGCCCAACACGGTCGATTGATAAGCGCCCCCAGATACAGCATCAAACGGTGGTGGATTTAGCCCTAATTAGTGCTCCTGGCCAATGTTTAAATCGTACGTTTTTCCCACTCGAAACGTCGCGTCCTTCAAGTTGTTGTCGTTTTGGCGTTTGTGCCGCGTGGGTTGCAGCGAGATAAAGTGATGGCGCGGCCCGTAAGTTTAGACAATTTCAATCCATGGTATGTGAGCCATGACCCTGAGGAAGCTGGGATATGCCTGGGACCAGAATCTCCTGGCTTCCCCTCAAGCTTGGAGGTATCGCGCTTTGTAGTCAAGGGCCCACTTGAGCAACGACTAGGTAGCAGTGGGATGTGTAGTTGGATGTGCAGCTTGCAGACTCTTGCGTATGTTGACAAGGGTAAAATGCTGGATTGAGTGCGTGACGTCCTCAATATGTAAGTGCCGAAGACAATCCAGTCCTAAGCGCTTGCTATTACTGCTCGAATAGGAACAGTGTCCTGCAGGTATTTGTGCATTCTCAGCCGGGAAAGGATCACATCCAAGTAATTCCCATCGGCTTCCTGATTCGGCCCTGATGTGCCCTACCACTGAGCAAGGTTACTGCTTGTTTGGGCGTCTGTCGTCGAAAATATCAGAGTTGCAGCTCAATGACGGTCCAGAGCCGCACAGCCAAAGCAACCGAGGTGATCGACAAGATCTGCCCCTGCCAGTTGTCCCGGGAAGAAGCCTTCCCGACAGCAAAGACCAGGTAGTCAGGCTGTCAGATCGCATCTGGAATCTCAATCCTTGTCTTTCCTATCTCTCTTTTTTCTTTCTCGTGATTGTTTTCCGATCTTTGTCGGTAAATGCCGTAGAGTTTGCGACGGTACGAGCGTCATGCCCATCCCACGTACTCAGGTAGCGAATTGCCGACCATAAGCAGACAACTTCTCTGTTAAAAGCACCGTGTACATGCTCTGAAGTACCACCCAAGATCCTGGCTTCTTCAGGCCAGATACCCCCGCACAAAGGAGTCAATCAGCTCTTAGGGTGACTTTATGGGGGCATAATGGTGCACATCTTATGGAGATCATCCGCCCGGTCTCAAGCTGGACAAATCCATGCAAAGCAAAACTCGTACCTAGCACCACACGACAAGAGATTATCCACTGAAGCAATTCGCGGGTTGAGGCAGCTGCACATTGCGACGGAGATGAGAAAGAAGAGCATATCGTCTCTCAGGAGCCGCCTCAAGCGGGTGCAAGTACATACAGGCTTGCTTATTAGTGAGTCGAGACCGTTCTCTTCGGCCTTGCCGTGAGCTTCGCTCTGGCTTAACCCCACCCTGTACCTGAGAAGTGGATGTGCTGCAAGCTCGAAAATCAAGTGTGACCCACTAATACCAAAGACTTCGGTTGCTCTTTGTAGGCCAGTTGGACCTGTATCAAACATTCTGCAGTCGTGAGCCGAATATCGAAGTTAAGAGAGCGTCCTCGGTGAACTGAAACACAGCCCGCGACCACTATTAAAATCAGTCCCTTTCTACCAGATCCCTCACTTCGATGAGCAGTATCATCTTTTTCTTTCTTTTTGAAATGCTGAGCAGAACAAGAGATAGATGAGTGCGCTGCGTCGTAAAATAACCAGCTGCTGTGTTGGGTCCTAGAATGAATGTACTTAGTCAGGCCTGTGAAACTTTCACGTCCGCACATTTTCGTCCAAGGAAGTACAATGACGGTGTTGGGTGCTGCGATACTACACTCGAATTTGTCGTTTCGATGCATCATTTCCGGTTCCAAGCTCAAGCAGGTCAGGCCCCGCGCGCTTCTCCAGCATTGAGCATTGCCAGTTTTGGAAAGCATGGCTTGTCCCCATCCCTGGGCTGTTGTCGTTCCCGGTGACCCGCCTCTGGCGAGACTCCCAGCTGGTGGTCTGCTCGCCCGAACTGTCGCTTAACCATGCCGCTGATTCGCATGAGTGGTAAACGGCCCCCCTCAGTACGGGCTAGGGTTGACTCGCTGACGACTCTAGGCCTGTCACCAGTTAACATTGGGCATGGGTACGAATACCTAGGCATAAGAGTTGCTGCTGTCTGACTTCTTGAAGCTGTTCACAAATACATCTCCAATTTCCCCACTGCATTGGTGCCAGCCCTGGCGTCACTGTCCTGCAGGTGCGTAATTTGCGGACGGACCCGCTAAGAGCCAACCGCTTGCTCCCTTACACCCTTTAGCCAGCCCGTGGCTTGGATTATGCTGCTGGGCAAACCTTGGTTGTGTTATGACATGTTTAATACCAGAATCTCAAGATTGCCAACGCAGTGCCTGGCTGATAGCACCTGAATGTTGCCTCGGATCGACCAACTTTCCGCAGTGTGAGACACTTTAACGAAGCGGATCTGTGTTCAAGATGGGCAGAAGCTCGCCACAGGGTCATTTCAGCTTCATTCAAGTTCGGGAATGTAGAGAGCCGAGTGAACCGCCTTGCTGGAAACCCGAATGCACCACAGATGTAGCGCCCAAGCAAGCCTCTTACACAGCTTCACGCAAGCCTTTGTTTCGTTGTCGATCGTACCACGCCCCCTTGTAGACACCAACTTGCCATGCCCGATATAGACAGCAGGGTCGCACGCGAGTGCTGCCAACGGCTAATACTCCTCGGCTGTAGCACCATCCAGAGCTGTCACCGTTGCTCCGAGCCGTTCTAAATGGGGTCCAGTTTGTGAAAAGGTTATCAAGACCATCAATCTCAGAATGGACGCGAGAAATTGACCAGCTGGATGGCAAAGGTTACATTCGCACCGTACCGCATCCACTTCACATCGGTTTGTTCAGCTTTGGCCAGTAATGGCATGCCCAGGAAAGAGTCCGGACTTTGATGCCTGCAGTTCGCTGTACATGGGTATATCTAGCTGGTCCGAAGGTCAAGCCTTTTCTGTCGGTCGAAACAGTCGTTTTTGGATTGGAGAAGCTTCTTTGGCGAGAACGACTTGAACGGGCATAGATGTATGTACTGTCGCTGGTGCTGGGCTTGTTTGGTGTGAACAACCTCGCAGGTAGGCGAGCAGGCTAACGAACAAGGCTGCAGGATCGCATATTCTCTCCGCATGGATTTCGACCGTCGATGTTGGCGTGAGATGATGATGCGGTTACACAGCTAATAAGGTATCCTATGCCGTCCGCCACAACGGATATGGCAAAAGCAGTGCTGCACATGTAAATGGGCAATTTGCCATTTGTACTCCATGATGAGAGACAAGAGTGATATGATGCTCAGGGATATGCGGGAGCCAGCCGGACCAATGTGATGCCAGATAATCCTTGTACTGATGTTGACCGTCCTGTAAGTTGTTTTCTTGAGGAGGAAAACAGGTTGGAAAAAGCAAAGGTTGCAAATCAAAGACTGATGAAGCGATCACGAGGAGCTGTAGCTGAATGTGGTTGCGGTGAGATGAGGTGGCAAGCTGTAACTTGCATATCGTAAGGTAGCCTGGCAAGTAGCGACCTAGAAATGGAAAGCATGCTCTGCTTTGGGATGTCCTCTTTCCTCCACAAACCCGAGTAGGCAGGAAGGTATCTTGGGGTACATCCTACCCGCTCAGCTCCGTCACAAAGACTGTGCTCTCGACTGCATGAGAGAAGAGCTGGTCACAGCGAGAGTCCACTAAGGACAATTGGTTGGGCCCCTACAGCTCGATGGCTGCAGCACACTGCAAGCGCTGGGACCTCACCTTACAGGGGTTGTTCTTCTTGGCCGTAGATCCGTGCTCGCACTGTCCCGGGCAGGCCTACCTCTTACAAGTGACGATATCTCCGTGACCGAATGACTTCGGGTCTAGATGCTGAGGATTTCGGGCCCGGAGTTGCTTAGCTATGCCGAAACTCCAACATTGGCAGAGCAAAACTTCTCTCATACACCAAGAATGGCCTCACTTCTGGTCCATGGTGTAGAGATTCTACCTCTCAGCAAGCCAAGTCTATCGCACATCACCTACATCATCATACCAGCATCAGAAAACAACTACCGTTCATCGGCAGAGTATATCAATGCTTATTCTGGCAAGATCTGCTCTTCTTACGGCACTGCGCAGTATGGTAAAGATACGAGATTATGCGTCTCAAAGAGTTAATCACCACCCAACGTGGACATGAACAACGGCGCAAGGCCAATATCAACGACAAAGCCAACCAGTTGGCCGAACAAGGTCAAGGTACCCAAACTGGGGCGCCGCCGCCCTGGGACCCGGCCCTGACAACCTGCATCAACCCCTCGAGCTAAGTACGAGATCTAGCGCGCAGACTCCACTGTGGCAGCTCTCGCAGCTTCTTTGAGCGTAGGACCAGGAGGGCCAATCCCTTTCACGGCCAACAACAGGCGGATGCGGGACCCGCCGGTCCAATCCCGCCAGAACGGTGACCCCATCCTAGAGATGCTGCGTCAAGCCCTCCGAGGGAGGCTTCGGAGGGATACAGGGCAGTAGACTAAGAGGGTGGACAAGGCGCCGCATAGGCCGGCGCGGAGCGCTCCCTCCTTCGCCGTGCATTCAGGGAACCCCCCGGCGCACGCCTAAAACAAAACTCTCGCGTAGCCTTGTCGTTGGGAAGGGTGGGCAGGGGTCAAACGCAGGGATGAGGTCGGCGGACGAGCCTCCAGCTTTTGGGGCCGGGATCTGAACCCAAAGTTGCTCTAGGTACCTGGCCAGAGCGCAGCACTCAGACTGTTGTGTGCCCGGAACCGCTGCTACTTTGCCCTTGACGGGACGTCTACCCAAGTTCTCGGCGCGTTGTGATCTCCTCCCCCAGCCAGCTGTGGTCTGTGGTTGGGATCCAGGGGTCTGATTGCTTCTCCTAGACCCCAGCTCCCCTCGGGTAAGAACCCACACGCCATCTCGCAGTCTGTCTGTCATGACGGGGCCAAAATGACTGCCGGTGTTTCCAAGGTTCCCCCAGGCTGTGTACATGGCTCCAGTGTTTGTAACGCGTACAAGTCTTTCCCTTCTTTTACCCTCTCACGCCCCTCCAAATATCCATCACTGCTTTCCCTTCCGACTAAGAACCTCCTTCGTCTACTTGATCCTTAAGAGGGCAGTTTAACTGAGCTTTGTCTCACCATTGCGGTACCCTTCTCGCTTGACTCGATTACTCTACCTACCAGAAGCTGTTCAAAAGACGTCCTGATTCCGCAACTCAACTCAACTTCTACCATCCACGACAACCTCACTCTTTTTTTGCCTTTTGATATTGTCTAATACCAGTCTGACCAAGTCACTCTTTACTTGCCCACAACAGGACAACGATCTGCCATTCGTTCATTTATCGAAGATCCTAAATTCTTGCAGGTTCTGGCCCTAAGCTACACGCGGGTCTGAATCCTCATTCCAATCATTACCACCACTTTACATTTTACATTCCTCAAGAGTGAACCGTGATGGAGAACATGGGTTCATACCACCAACCCCAGTGGTCTGGCTGGGGCTACCAGAGCACTGCCAACCACTACCCCAGATACTCTCAGCAGCTACCCAGTTACGCCGCCTATCTTCCGGAATCGATGGAGCTTTACAACGCTCACCAGGGTCATCTCCTACATCACCATCAAATGTCTAGAACAACTGAGACAAAGCCCCGGCTCTCCAAAGAAGAGGTCGAGGTCCTCGAGGCCGAGTTCCAAAAGAACCACAAGCCTAACAGCACCACTAAGAAGGCACTGGCCGAGTCGATGAGAGTTGACAATGCTCGTATTAATGTTAGTCGCATCGATACTATAGAGACAAGGATTCCTTCCACTAACATGGTTATAGAACTGGTTCCAAAACCGACGAGCACGGGAGAAGAAGGAGAAGAACATTCGCGAGTACGCTGCCAAGCAAAGAATGGAGAAAGACACAACTGCTAGTGAATTGGGTGTTCATTCTGATGATGATCGTCTGTCTGACCGCGTTGTTTCGAGCGCTCCTTTTCCAGCTCCTCGTCCTCTCGGAGCCCGATCGACAGATGTATCGAGCCCGGAGCATGAAAGCGAGAATGAAGCCAGCCAATCTGACTTTGGTGCTGGCTCGTCCCCAGGCATGTCTGCTCAACAGACACCTGAGCCTCTGTCTGCCTCCACCAATGCGTCTTTGTCCTGTTACGGTCAGTATCCTCAACTGATTGTGCCAAATGAGGAGGATGAGCCCACGCCGTCTCTGCCTCAGCAATGCTTTCCTAGGCTATCTACATCGCCCATCGAGGAGCAGTATTCGTACTGCAATAACAGTCTCGCCATCAATGAGACAAATCAGGCTATGATGTTGAAGCCTTCTCCTTCCATGGATATTGCCTCTCGTCGAAATCGTCGTCCACCCCAGCTTGCAATCAACGCCTCCCGCAGCTACTCGGCAAGCGGCCCCCATACTGGACTCGACATGGGAAGAAGGGCAGACGTTGGTCATGCAATGCGTCGTGTTGCTTCCGCCACTGGGGTTGGCCGTATCAGCAAGCCTCTAGGTGGTCCCCGAAGCCCTTACTTTGAAAGAAACCCGGAGGCTCTTTTGCAGCTTAACCGGTCGCCCAACTTCACAGCAACTGCAACGATCGCACCGCCCACTCCCAACACACCAGTTGTCACAAACCAACAAGGCTTGTGCGAGGCCACACCGGCTAGCACAGTGGCATATGAAGACAAATACCCGATGGATCTTGCCATCCACGACCCTACCCTTCGAACTCCGCCTACTACACCAGGTGTTATGGACCAGTTATATAACAACGACTCAGTATACCAAGTTGCGGTGGCCGATGAGCCTTTGGTCACACCAGGACTGGGAGCCTTCCCCAACGATTTTGAGGTTCCTGGTGCATCAAACCAAGTACCCAGCTACATCTCACACGGATCTAGTCAGCCTCAAACTCCGTCTTACGGCGTCCCAATGGGACCCAGTTATTTTGGCTTCGCTGGTGGCAACGCCGAGTACAACTGGTCTGATGATGCTTCACTATCAACACACTCATCACCTGGCCAAAACCAGCAGAACGTCAATTTCATGAATATGACGCCTTCGAGCTTCACCTACTCGGACAAATAGGTGTTCTTTACTTACACCAACACAAATTACTTTCACCAGCCGACAGCAATGCTGCAACTTGTGCATAACAGCGATATTGTTTTTGTTTTACGCACGGACATTGTATATTATAGACTTGATGTCTTATTGGCAAAAGATTGACAAAAGTCAATGCTAGCGATCGTTATTTATTTCTCTTGTGTCTCTTGTCTTTTGCAGTATTGACGAATGATTACAACGGCATCATACCCTAATGTAATGGGAGGACGGTACTGGCTGGCGCTCAGGAATGAACACAGGGAGCGGAGTATACCTTGGCGGAACCTGCGGGCATGGAAGGATACCTACCTGGGAATAGGCGTAGATTCTTAACGCCAGGAGAAGATGGTGCGTGGGGGGTTTTCTCATCGAGACACAGCTCGGGCGTCATGGCCTTTTGAGAAGGTGGAAAACGAAGTAGAAAGAAGAACTAGAAAGAAGAAGAAGAAAAAAAAAAACAATCAAACCAAAGTTACAAACCTAATCAAATTCCTTCCAAGTATCATTTGCTTTTTTTTATTTAATTTTTTTTAATTTTTTTATAACAAGTCAACTCACCATGGCGGTCCATGATCGACGTGGCTTTCACAGGGCTCAATACAGTTACGAAGCGACTGATTGGTCTAGGTTCTGCAGCGTGGGCCCTGATGGGCTAACATAAAGGACCATGTAATGGCAGTTTAGGATCTCATACTGTAGTGGAAACCAATCTAGGAAGTCATGTGTTGAATTTGGCTCAGTTCGCTTGCAAAACGTACTTGAGGTTAATGGATGACAAACGACGAAATAAGCTCTCTGACGACGGCATGATGTTTTAGGCCCAAAGCCTCAAACTTAATAATGCTGAGGTGGTGTCCCACATTCCATTCCCGTCATTTGGCTTTCCTAAAGCAGGAACGGGTTGGGTTCCTGGTAGACGGCGCCGTCTTAAAACTTTGTTTCTCAGTGAATTGAGTCAAGAGAACAATGAGGGGGTTTTGACACGCCTTCATGGTCACACAAGCTTAACACCGGGAACCCGGTCACACTCCGGACGGGCCAGTCCGATTTAAAGCCCCGGGATGCCGGGAACTTCGGGGCCCACACCCGGTTAAGCTCCACCGACCACAAAAGTTCCTCCAATCTCAGATCTTAGATTTCTTGGCTTCCGCTGGCCCCGCTTTGCACGTCCCAGGTTTTGTTCCAATGCAATGGATCGAGGCGGGGGATCGACACTGCAAGTGCTGGGGGACTTCCCGCTCGTGAAACGGATCGATCGGATGGCCAATTGAATGTAAGATAGGGATGGGTGATGACTATCCAAAGCTGGTGAGGTTCTGTAAGATAATTGGACGTTTACAACTTCATATAGAGTAAGAGGAAATATTACCCATAGTCTGCATTTCACACAACGAGACAGGAAGAAAGCTAAAAGCCACCAAGAAAGTTCCTTACGCAACCAATTGCTCTGGAAGAGTTTGGTCAGCTTGAATGGAAGAAAGATAAACCGCAGGATTGAAGTGGATATCAAACGTCTGACCCGGCTAACAGGATACAGTTTCGGGGCTTGACGGTTTCTCAAAAGGCCCCAAGCCCCAGGCCCCAGGGATCTCCAGTGCATGCCTGCCTGGTCTAACGTAAGGGACAACGACTTGAGAATTGTTTCTTTCTCGTTCCTTACAGTAATGCGTGGGGCGTGGAATGACCAACCAGATGAGAGAATGAAGGGCTTGTGGCTATAGAGTATTCACCATTCAAATACGCGTTGTGGCTTGAGGCTCACTTTTTCAACCGTGACAGCGTTTCATGTTGTCGATCCCAGATGCAAGTCTTTGTGCTAGGTGTTGAGGCTTTGGGTGAATAGTTGACCAGATGTCAGTCAGGTCGATCTAAAGAATCTTGGCATTGGATTTGTATATTTTAACTCTGGTTATCGATAAATGGATTCAATCATGAAGTAATTGGTCTTTTGTTTGCAGTTCAGGCACAATTGTATAGCGACGACTGTGTTAGTGGATAGTCCTTCAGCTGTTATGCTGACTTTCCAAGTATGTGCGCGATCCAAGGAAGTACATCGACATCGTCATTGATTGAGTTGATCGATGTATGGACAATCATGACGCTTCTATCAGTCACCAGCCATTTTCATAAACTTCAAATCAAAAGTTCCATGCAATGTTGCTGAATCTTGACTGTCACAGTAGTAGTTTATTAGCTCAGTTCAGTTGATGTCCCCTTCAAGCCAAAGAGATGAAACCTTCAATGACGTGAATGAAGATATACGTATACTCATAAGCGTGTTATGAAAAACACTAAGACGCGTGGAAAAAATATACCATAATTAGAATTAATAGAAAGGTAGCATTATTTTTTGTTGAGTTGATATGATAATAAATAACCTTAACTTTGAGATAAAAAGGTAGAGGTTCTTCTAATTATTGGTGGGGAGGGACCTAGCATCCTACAGCACACTTCAGTGGTTGTAGGGGCATAAGTCAACTGTAATCGCCTGAACGCGGTGCGACGCGACAGTGGAGGACGGCGTGCAACCTGCCGAATACGTCACAACCGAGCCGTTACCTACTCCCGTGCACGCGCCAACTCGTGCCTCACGACAAAACCACTTTAACCCTCGTCAATACATACATTTCAGCACCATAACAACAACAGCATTTTTTGACGCCCTACAGCTATATCCTAACTCAATTCTTCTGTACATGTACATGCATATTACCAAATGAATTTTGTCGCATGATCACTCGCCCGTTTCCATGTCCTCTACAGCCGTTGCTGGCACAGACGCGTCGCGTCCAGCGCGGTCGAGGATTTTGACACCAAGCTCTGAGGGGAGCTCAAATCACAAAGATGAGCTGCGCTCGCCCGACCGGCGTAAGAGGAAGAGGGCAGACTCAGTTACTATGGAACATCTCTTGAAGCCTTCAATTGCTCTGAAGGTTTGTGTTTATTATATCCATTGTTTGATGCCTTGACTAATCCATTGTTTAACAGCCGCACCCTCCAAAACTTAATGTCCAGCCTCGTATTCTCTACCCGTTGATGGTCCTCCCTCGTGAACACCTTCCACTCTCTTGCATCGATTTCCACGCTTCTAATGTCGACCTCGCTTCATATCGCTTCTTCGAGTCTCACGTCAAAATCCTCGACTTGGAGAGCCGTATGGGCACAGTCCCTGTGGTACTCCTTGCAAGAAAAGAATCAAGCCGCGCTGTATACGCCCTCGAAAGGCAGGAGAACGGGCTATATGTTGTGTGTAGGCTAGGACCATGGGTAGACTTGGAAACCTTGGCCGATCATGCATCTGCTGTTTGTCGAGAGCGCCTACGGCCAGTCGTCAAGACAGAGTCTCAAAACCAGAACGCCTCATCCGCGATCACGACGCCGCAAATACACAAAGATCAAAAGATCAAACGGGCCGCGATTGAAGCCATTCAGTCATTAGTCCGCAAGAGGCCCAGATCGCAATCTGTATCAACATTGGCCGAGTCTGTGAAACAGGAGACAGTTTCCGAAGCTGCCATTCCCATAGAAACAAAGCTACCATCCCCAGTCCTCAACCCGGAGGAGCTCACGAGAAACCCAAGCGATAACACAATCCCGTCGATACTTCCAACAACTTCGACCTCAACACCTATCAATAACGAGGAGCCTGCTTCACAACAGACCACCGAAAGCATCTTTGATACTTTGCGGACCCAGTACTTCGACACGCTTTACAAGTCTATGGTATGGATACAGAAGTCACCGATTGTTTTCATGAATTAACAAGTCTAGGGCTCACTTGCATACTTTGCCAAAGGACCACTTTCGCGCGCTCGTTCCGCATTTCATCTCGATCTCGAATCCAATCTGGACCTGGGCGACCTTATCGAGTTTCTGAAAAGCCTTGTTCTTACCACTGTACAGATCGACAAGAAATATCGCGAGACTATTCCTGCACTAATCGCTCAGATGAAGACGGTGGTGGACAGCTCTGAGGAAGGACGCAAAAGAAAACGCCGAGCCAAGAAGATGAAAATCGGCAAAGACGGGCTCTACCCGCATGAGGATACTCACATCAGGAAGTGGTGGGCTGTAAACAAGCCCGAACTGAAAGAAGACGAAACAGACCTACCCGCCCAGCAGATCAAGTCCCTCACTTCTATGCTCCGCACAAGAGAGACCCAGCTCCAGATGATCATTATACTGGAAATCCTCGCATTGACTCCTCTCAAGCCCGCAGATGACGCGGAAGATAGCCAGCTACCGCCGTTGCCTGGTGCTGCTGAATCTCAGGGCGATATGGCACCTCCTACCAAAAAGCGGAACAAGCATAATCTTCCTGTTCTTGTAGACGTGCATGCGGATCGTCTGACTATCTGGCAATCCACTGTTTCAGATGAGCAGTTGCTGCTGGAGGACTCTCAAGTCTCACAGGCTCCAGATGGTCAGTCTCAACAAAAGGCATCATCAGAACCTCTCAAGGACTTCTGTGTGGACATTATTGTGCCATTGTAAGCATCCAACTCTTCCACTGTTTTGCATGGAATAAAACTAACCTGACTAGCTTTTCAAATCGACTCCCTGAACTTTGTGACTCAATCAACCGCAAGTTAGGAGGACCTGTCATTGTGAAATCTTCAAGACCCAAGTCTTTGAGGCGATCATCAAGCAAGCGTGACCCGAAGCCAGGCGCAGTAGCCAAACGCTCTGCATCGGGTCAGCCCACAAGGACATTGCAGAGGGCCCTTTCAACAGAGCAGCAGTCTCGACGAAGCGTGTCCAGAGGTCCCAGCAATATGATTGCTCTTATGCGCTCTGCAACATCCACCTCTTTACCAGGCATCAAGCGGGAAGCAAGCGACCCTTCCGCGATGAAGTCGGTGCTGAATGCTGAGCCCGACCTGTTGAACAGGAAGAGCGGACCATTATCTCGAAGCGCGAGTGTGTCCAACCTACAGGACTCGAGGTCTAGTAAGAAGGCTCAAGTTGAGGCCGAGTTGAAGGAAGCCATTTCTTCGTTGAGGAAACCGAACCGCGAGGTTGTTGGCAAGGCATTAGCTGAAGCAGCAGAGCGCCGTGCAACTGTGGGCTTTTCGGCGAAAAGTAAGTTTTCCAGCATCGGAAGTTCTGGTATACGTTGGCTAACAATACGCCCTAGAAGTCAGAAAGCCGGGCAGGAGTTCCCTCGGCACATCGGTTGTGAAGGCAACGCCAGCGAACGCTCGTTTCAAGGACGTATTCGCTCAGAAGCCTGAAACCGCAATGGATACGCCCTTGATGAGTACTGAGGATATTATTCCTCCTTCAAGTCTTCCCTCCATGGTTCCCTCAACAGGTTTCCGTGGAGGCCACCGGAATGCTCTCCGTCAGAGCCCGACTCCGGATTTTGAAAGAATTGGCAGCACGCCGACGAAGGCTGGGTCGAGTTTTATCCGTCGGCCTGCAAATGAACAAGATGTATTGCCATTTCCACCTTCGTCGCCGTCACTGGAGCGGAGAACTGTGTCTGCGGCGGATTTGTTCGGCCCAGGTACTACTATGGACCGGAAACGGAAAGTAAGTTTTAGTACGTCTCGTCATGATGAGATCTTGGCTACGCCTGTAAAGGCCATCAAAACGAAGAACATGAACGATGTGGAGAATCAGTACGTCGAGGCTGGGCCTGCCAAGCCGGTATCGATCTATCAGAAATTGGGATGGGACGACGACCTAGATGACCTGTTATGAGTTGCTTGTCGGAGCATTTACAGCGGTGTTTTCATGAGGGACATGCACTATGCAGCAGGAGTTATAGCATTATTAGAAGGCGTTGGGAATATGGCAAGATTACTGTATCGACAATGATATTTGAGATACAACACATGATACAAATAATATGACAGTCAAACATGAACACTTCTGGCTCATCTGGCAAGATCTTATGCTGCCGCTGGTTCCACAAGCATAGTGGGCAAGTCCCTAATATCAACATGTTCCTGTGACCCCAGGTCCACTACACGCATCGCCTCCAAGCCTACCACACCTTCTTGCAAGGCCAGGAACTGTAGCTCGACTACATGGCAGGCTCCTGGTGCAAGAGGCCCAACGCGGGTATCAGCGCTCAAGCACACAATATCGGTAGACTCGACAGAAGAGTTCTTTTGCAGCGCATGGAGAACATTCTCGTCCGTAACCGCATCGGCAATATCCTTTTCACCTTGTCGTCGACCCCCGGTTGAAGGAGGCCTTGTCATGCGGACCTCACCTCGCCGCCGCTTGGGTATTGCGACCAGAGCAAGTTTGCGCGGAGGCACTGGGTTCTTGTCTGTGGCGCGGTTGACGATGTAAACAGTCCAGGAAAAGACTTGACCAGGGTGGACGGGCTCAGATGGGCCAGTAAAGGTCATGGTGATGCCCAGTTCTGCCACAGCGGCCTCTGTATTAGATGTGGCAGCTTCAAGAGTGGGGAGGGCATCTGGGCGGGTGATTGATGGCGAGATAAGAGGGTTGACGGTTTGGCCAGTGATAGAGAGTTGGGACGGGCGATGGGCGCGGACGATGCCGGTTCCGGCTGTTGCTGGGCCATATCCGGGGTTAACTGGGAGGGTAAAGTCAAGTTGGGTTGTCCACGACATGGCCATTTTAGGTGTGCAGCGACCAGGAATAACTTGAGCGGTGGCGGAGATTTTGATGTCGAGTTCTCGCATAGGATTCTTGACTGTAACGTCGTGCTGTCGAGGAGCGATCTGATAGAGGAACGTAATGTGATCGTGAGACACGCAGCTTAGGGGTAGTTGCATGCCCGCATCATCATTTAGGTTTTCGACTGTAGCATCGAGAATTGAGAGATCGATACTGTCTAATGAAACTTCACATTCGAAATGAGAAGTGAAGTCAACCTCGAGCAAGGCGATCACAGCCGAGCTGGTTGGTGCCGTGGTCGGCCGTGAGAAGCGGATTCTGGTGTGAACAATAGGGAAGATATTGTGCTCAACTTGAGGTAGGGCTCGTATATGCTTTGTTACGTCTTGCGAACGTGTGACGGGAGTAACTCTTGATACTCGCAGGGCTGACAACCGAGGCTTCACTCCGCCGAGCGCAGCATCGCTTCCAAAGGATTCGAGAAGGTTAAAACCTGAGGGCACTCCGCTCTGAAGGTAGCCGCTTCCCTTTCCTATGAGGTCGGTCGAGACTTCAGGTTTTAGACTGGCAGATGCGGTGAAGATAATGGCTGGTGTGGAAACTCGAGTACGAGGTCGACTCAGGTAGACAGGCAGTTTCCAGCAAGCAAAGACATTCTGGTTTTCAGCGTCATCACCGCTGTCTTCTTCTTCGTCGTCTTCCTTCTCTTCCTCATATTCATCCACAATGATGAAGGGGTCATCGATATCTGGAACTGTGCCTGAAAATATGGTTTCTGTTGTGGAATTTTCTTTGCCGTGTGTCTTGCTGTTGACGATCTGGGCCTCCACTGATATTACCAACCGGTTGAGGTGAGTACGAAGAGATGCTTCGTCTTTCCAAGGAGACTTGAGCAGTAAGAGTACATTAACCGTCTCATCTAACTCCGGTATTAGCACTAAGCTGTGTATGAGATCTAGTAAGCTACTCACCAAAGAATAACGCATCTCGACGCTTAATTGAGTCAAGTATTGAGTTTCCCGGCTGAAGGTTCTTGAAAGCTGCTTCCAAGTCCAAATTTGTGTCTTCTGGTATGAGGTAAGATAAATGCGACTGCTCCGCAAACTCGGTCGTAGGATCTGTAATGAAAAGGCTCCTTTTAAGCTGAGTGAGAGATTCGGGCTCAGGCTCAATGGAGTCTGGCGGGATAGACTCTCGGTCTGGGGTCGTCCCAGAGTCTGACATATTCGCAGTTAAAATATCGAGGTTTTTCCAGAGGAAACAGTATATGGAGGCTCTTGAATCTTCTGTTTCTCACGTTTGTCCCTTTTTATTTCGTTTGTTAGATTACCCGTGTAAGTCGGAATGCAGCTCATGCCCCTTAGAGACGTGGTCCCTACTGTGCAGATCGATGCCTCAGGTGCCTTAGGTAAGCCAATCACCCAGACTAGCTGTCGCGACAAGGCATGGCCCGTGCGCAAAAAGTTGGTGGCGCCGAAATCGACAAGCAAGTGAGTCTCCGCGTTGCTTCAATTTTGATCTTGTCAACCCTTGCTTCACGCCATTGCCATTATCAACCGCGACCTGGCAACTTGGCGCATCAACAGTAGTCGAATCGCGTCGCGCTCATCAGCTGCATCTTGCAACAATATCAATCCGCGATGAACGGTTTCGGCTCTCCCTATGGCCAGCCGGCCTCGGCTTGGCAGGAGCATCATACGCCCGATGGACGAGCCTACTACTTCAACCCGACCACCAAGGTTACTCAATGGACGAAGCCAGAGGATATGATGGGTTCAGCCGAGGTCAGTTTTGTCCGTTTTACTTGATATATGACCATATGCTAACATGCCACAAGCGCGCCCTTGCGAACCAACCATGGAAGGAATACACTGCGGAGGGGGGCCGAAAGTATTGGTATAACACTGAGACGAAACAGAGCTCTTGGGAAATGCCTGATGTCTATAAGGCCGCCCTTGGCACGACAAGCAAGCCTGCGACTCCGGCTTCCGCAAACCCCTACACACCTCCCGCTAGCGCTGGTGGTTACTCACAAGCACCTTACGACCAGCATCGCGATCAGCGCGACACCTATCCCGAATCTCGCCAAATCACGTATGGAAATGACCCCAAAGTTCAGGCTTTTGTACCCGCGACGAACGACCCTGAATATGCCACTGCTGAAGAGGCCGAGGCTGCGTTTGCGAAGCTCCTTCGACGAAGTGGAGTCCAGCCAGACTGGACTTGGGAGCAGACCATTCGAGCTACTGCGCGAGACCCCCAGTTCCGTGCTATCAAGGACCCCAAGGATCGTAGGGCCGCTTTCGATAAGTATTGTCAGGACGTGGTTATCCAGGACAAGGAGCGCGCCAAGGAAAGGCTAGCTAAACTCCGTGCTGACTTTGAGACTATGCTCAAGAGGCATCCCGAAATCACCCACTACACCCGTTGGAAGACCGCGCGTCCCATCATCGAAGGCGAGACTATCTTCCGCTCCACTAACAACGAGGGTGAGCGTCGCCAGCTCTTCGAAGAGTATATCATTAGCCTCAAGAAGGCACATGCCGAGCAGCAGACATCTCTTAGGAAGAATGCCATGGATGGGCTCATTGATTTGCTTCCCAAGCTCGACTTGGAACCTTACACTCGATGGGCTGATGCTCAAGGTATCATTTCATCTACCCCGCCTTTCCAGAATGACGAAAAGTACCAGGCACTCACCAAGTTTGACATCCTGACTGCTTTCCAAAACCACATGAAGGCTTTGGAACGCAGATTCAATGATACCAAGCAGGAGGAGAAGAACAAGAAGTTCCGTAAGGAACGTAAGGCCCGGGATGCTTTCAAGAGCCTCCTCGGCGAGCTTCGCCGCAATGGCAAGATTAACGCTGGAACGAAATGGAGCCAGATTGTTCCCCTGATCGAAAACGACAACCGCTACACCGATGTCGTCGGCCAAAGTGGCTCGAATCCTCAAGAGCTCTTCTGGGATGTCATCGAAGAAGAAGAACGTGGCCTTCGTGGACCTAAGAATGATGTTTTGGATGTTCTTGAAGTATGTCATCAACCCATTCTCAACTATGTACAACTGAAACTAACTATCTTTAGGACAAGCGGTTTGATCTCACGCCTACGAGCGATTTTGAAGAGTTCCTCTCCATCATGAAGGGTGATCGACGAACTGCTAACATTGAACCGGATATCCTCAAACTCGTTTTTGACCGAGTAAGTTGACCTGACCTGCATGTGTTCTTGTTTTTTATGGTACTAACAATATTGTCAGCTTCGCGAAAAGCGCTCGTCTAAGCGCGACGATGACCGACAATCTGAACGCCAGCAACGTAGAGCTGTTGACGATTTGCGCGCATATATGAAGCGCATGGAGCCCCCTATCGCTCTGAGTGACACATATGACAAGGTACGACCTCGACTTTTGAAATCAGACGAGTTCCAGGCCATCGCGTCCGAGGACGCTCGACGAAATGCTTTTGACAAGCACATACGCCGACTACGAGAAAAGGAAGAGGAAGCGGATCGAAGCTACAGACGTCGTGATCGCATGTCTACCGAACGAGACTTGCATCGCCGTGAACGGGAACGATCTAGAGGTGAGCGATCTCATCGTAGCGGTGGACGTGGTTCTCGACGTAGTCGCAGTCCGGAGCCAGATGCGTATGAAGCAGACAGACGCAAGGCTATCGCCGAACGAGAGCGTAATCACCGAAAATCGACAATGGCAGAAGGTCTGCTGGGATCGGACCGGGCCCGCCTCTCACCACCACCTCGTCGTGAGCGAGAACGAGAACGAGATCGCGACCGTGAGCGCGAGCGCGACCGGGACCGAGACTATGATCGTCACTCTCGCTCGCGTCGTGATGACGATAGCCACTATGACCGTGAACGAAGAGATCGGGAAGATGAGCGTGAGAGGCTCTATCGCCGTCGCATCGACCGGGGATCGTATGATGAGCTGAATTATGGAGATGAGCGGCCATCAGGATCTCGACGCCGTCGTCCCGATGACGAAGACGATTATGCTCGTCGAGATTCGCGAGATGCAAAGGTACGGAGAACAACAATCAAACGTTATGAGTAACGAGCCACGGCTAACAGGCTGTTGCAGAGGGTCAAGAGAGAGCGATCGCGCGAGCGCACTCCGCCGCGTGCGGAAGAACGTCCTCGTAAGAAGACCCCTCCACCTCCAACCAAGGACGTGCATTCTGGAAGCGAAGAGGGCGAGATCGAAGAGGACTAAACGCTGGACATTGTTCCTTAGCCATGGTTGAAGCAAACAGCTGCACTCTTTCTCAGTACGTACCGGCATTGTCAATCCCCTGACAACGTCTGTCCGGCGAGATGACTCTCGAGTACAGGCTCGCGGCTCTTGGTCGCCATGGCCGCCCAGTGCCGCAGCGGTGGAAACAGATGGCGACCGTGTTGCTCAACACAAGCATAATTATTTGGCCAGTATGTGTCTTTCCCACTTCTTATTCTAGGTTTTTTGCTTGTGATTTTGTACGTGAGATGGTAGTTATGGAGTTAAATCCAGATGGGATGTAAGGATATAGTTAGGTAGCAAAAGTCAGGACACATATTTAACCAAACTTGCTCTTGTTGGACGATCCAATGTCTTTTTGTGATTGAAAATAAAGTAAACTAACTGACAGCCATCATTCTCATTATGGAGGTCGTTTCCCGCGAGGTAGGAAACGTTTTTAGACGGCAGTGATCCTGCTAGATCCATTGTCCCTCAATCTACGAAGCAGTCTGGTTTCATTCTTGCAAGATACTCAAGGTGGTCAAGAAGACCTCGAGGAGACAATGCAAAGACAAAACAGAAAAACAAACTTGAAACCTGAAGCTTTCGTAGGACCAGACAACAGGGGATACACTGCCGTCGCCGTCGTTATCCATCTGGATCGTCATCCTCGCCGACGCTGCGGTCGTCATCTATTCCCAGGACCCGGCCCCCGCGCTGCTTTTGCCCATTTCCATTTTGAACGCCCCAAACGCCGGGAGATGCACCATCAAGGGGAGGGAAGGTCTCGTTATAAACGCCCTTAACTCTTATCAGGGTTCTCCTCCAAGAAGAACTGTACAGGTTTGTTAGCTGATGAATCAGGTGAGATTCCGGAGGATGAACTTACGTAGTTGCCGCTCATCTTCTGCTCCTGGTCGAGCTGAGATCCATTCTTGTTGATACGGGGGCGGTAGTTGGTAGGATCGCGACGGAAAGTAACGTCGAGGTTCTTCAAGAAAGTGTTACAACCGGTGAGGAGGGACTCAGGCTTGTTGGCGTGAGCGTCAATACCGGGCTGTCCGTCAAAGACAATGACACGGTCGGCAAGGTAGGTGGCCATAATGAAATCGTGCTCGACGATGAAAGCAGTCTTCTTAGAGTGCATGATGAATCGCTTGATAACTCGCGAGGCAATAAGACGCTGCTCGGAGTCAAGGTAGGCAGAGGGCTCGTCGATCAGGTAGATATCGGCAGGGATACCGAGAGACAGGACAATAGCAACACGCTGCAATTCACCACCGGACAGGTTCTTGACTTCCTGGTCAATGAAGTCGTCGAGCTTGAGAGGCTTGACAACATCGGTCTGGAACTGAGGAGACAAGAAGGACTGCTTGATCTTCTTGAAGAACAACTGACGAACCGTGCCGTCGAACTTGGGGGTGATGGTCTGGGGCTTCATGCTGATCCGCATCTCGGGAACGGCCTTCTTGCTGTCGGGCTTAAGGGCTCCTGCCAAGAGTCGACAGAAGGTGGTCTTGCCAGTACCGTTCTCACCCATCATGACGATAATCTCAGAGTCGGTAAAATCACCAGCCTCGATGTTAAGCTTGAAGTCACCGAGAGTCTTCTCCATCTTGGGGTAGGTGAAGGCACGAGACTTGTCAATAGCAAATTCATCGGTGGCATCGGTAATTCGGAAGGTCAAGGACTCATCACGGAATCGCAAGTTCTCAGTGGGGATGTGACCGTCGAGGAAGATGTTGATACCCTCACGGACGGAGTAGGGTAGTGTTACAACACCGTAAACGGCGGGCTTACCGTAAAGAACGCAAATGTAATCGGAGAGGTAGTCCAGAACTGACAGATCGTGCTCGACGACGATGACGTAGTCATCGTCACGGAGGAGGGAGCGAATAATCAGGGCAGCGCTCAGACGCTGCTTGACATCGAGGTAGGAAGAAGGCTCGTCGAACATGTAGACGTCGGCCTTCTGGACGGCAACAGTTCCGATGGCGAAACGCTGAAGCTCACCACCAGAGAGAAGGTTGACGTCTCGGTCCATGATATGGTTCAGCTCGAGAACGTTGGCGATCTCCTCCATGTTTCCGAGCGAGGCGCGGCTCTCGATGAGGTATTTGACGCTCTTGTTGGGGCCCCTGACGGCCTTGGGGATCTGGTCCACATACTGGGGCTTGACAACCGCCTTGAGGTCATCTTCCAGGAGCTTGGTGAAGTAATCTATTCCAAGGTCAGCTCACCGTCATCTCCTTTAATAATCGTGCGCAGCTACGTACTCTGAAGCTCGGAACCACGGAAGTGCTTGATGACATCCTCCCAGTCAGGAGGGTTGTCGTGTCGACCCAGGTTGGGCTTGAGCTTTCCGCTCAGAATCTTGAGGGCAGTACTCTTTCCGATACCGTTGGTTCCGACAAGACCCAAAACCTGACCGGGTCGAGGCATCGGCAGACGATGCAGCTTGAAGCTGTTGGGGCCATATCGGTGGGTGACTTGGCTCTCAAGGTTGGTGGGCAAGTTGATGATGGTGATGGCGTCGAAGGGGCACTTCTTGGGGCAGATACCACAACCGATACAGAGCGACTCGGAGATGAAGGCCAGGCGAGAGTCGGGTTGCACTTCGATACAGAGCTTTCCGCTACGGACGACGGGGCACGACTTTTTGCACTCTTGACGACATTTTCGCGGGCGACACTAAAAGGAGGGGTTAGAAATTGTTTGGCGGGGCAAATCGTGATCGGTGGTGATCTTTGACGGACCTTGTCGCTATTGACGATGGCGATACTATCGGAGTTTTAGTTAGTTCCTCTCTTCTCGTTGAATTTTCTTTATTTCTAGTTCGCGACATACCGAGTGAGTTTGTCCGACATTGTTGCGATGATGCGGTAAACGTTGGTTCAAAGATGGTGGTGGTGTTTTGGTTTGTGGTAGTGGGGTAGAATTAGAACTTTTTTCCGAATAAAAGTCAAGTCAAACAAAGATAAAAGATCCAGACCAAGAGACAAGGAGATCTCGAGCGCGCAATATACGATGACACGCGGGCGCTCGGCGAGACTCAAGTCGTGATGAGGAGCGGAGTACACAAAGAAGGGGAGGGAGGAAAGAATGGAAGCAAGGTAAAAAGAACTTCCAAGGTTCCGTTAGGTTAGGGATTGTCTTGTGTGGTAATCGAATTTTCAGGGCCTGTGTATGGTTGCAAGTGGTTTGGCGGGGGGTTGTGGACCTACGGTACTAACCAGAGGTACCCGTGTCGAGTAAATCGCAGTGAATGTGACCTTGGTTTGGAGTTTCACCTAAGGTAGCAGGGGCCTTGCTTTTGCATGACGTTGTTTGCTGCAGCCATAAAAATAGTACTAAATTAATTTGTGCTTGTATGCCCAAGTCTAGGCTATGCTTTGGGTTGACTTACAAGGAATAATATATTGACCGCCAAACCTTATCGTTGTGCGACGAACTGCCATTTCCACCAGCTCAAACACTATATGAACATTACGGCGGTCTAAGTGGAATCTCTGGGTTCTCCATCCAGTATCCATAGAGACCGCTGCCCCAGTTTCTAAGTGACATAACCTCTTGCAGCTTCAGATCACGAATAGCCTATGGTGACGCGAGAAGTTCTCATATCTTCACGCGTTAATGCAGTATGCGGTTAAGCCAGTGATCCCAAAAAGCATACGAAAGCGTGTTGAAATTTCATTGTAAATGAGTCAACTGGCACATGTGACATATCTCACTCAGTTTGGTATGCACTTGACTAAGTTCGAGCTAACGTCTGACCTATTCGTTGCTGAGGCTATCAGTGGATGGTTTGGGCAATTGTACTGGATGATATTCTCAGACACTGGTACTCCCCACAAGCCAAAGCTGATGGCCTTTGGCTTAGAACACCAAGCATTAATCGTAAAATATGTAATCAACCTATATGTTAATGCATAACACACAAAACACACAAGAAAACGCGAATGCAGACTGAAAAGTTGACCATTGTAGTCAGTTCCAAGAAAAAGCCATATTCACGTTTAGGGTAATGGCACTACGCTTTGATTGGCTCTTCTAAAAGACCACTTAGGTAGACCTTCCGAAAAGGCTGAGAGGCGAATGAATTTTCAACCTCAAAGACAGGGAAGAAATATGATGAAACTGGAAGAAAGGAAATAAAACCGAGAACAAGAAAAACATGAACTCTAAGCTGTCGTAAGTGGATCACTCACCGTACCTGCATAACCTTCTATTGTCGTGCAAACGGACGATTCTCCGAACAGTCACGTGACGTGAACTGCCAATCAAAAAAATAGTCACTAGCGGCTGGGGACCTCTCACCCCCCGTGATCCAAATCTTCAGGTTCCTGCCTCTCCACCAAATTGATTCTCCCGTCCCCTACCCACGTCACCAGGCCCCCGATACCCCCAAATACATCCCGACAGGTTGCCGATAATATCTCCATGTTGGCTGCCGTCTGTATGTTATCCTTTAATGACTTGTTAGTTTCCCC
>JAASAY010000233.1:0-121860 GCA_014822085.1 Fusarium stilboides
AGTATTAATAAATTAAACTAAATATAGGTAGTAATACCGCTTAAGAGTATATCCTAAAGTTACCCCGGTGGCAAGGGTATTTTTATGGGGAATTTATGGGCTTTTAGCCCGGTTACGCTAAAAGGGGCTCAACCGGTTCCAAAGAGATCGTCATAATTTATGTTTCCATATACGCTTCTCGTTTTCCCGCACAGTTTGTCGTGTTCCATTGCAGAGCCAGTGACAGCCTGGGCCGTTTGCTAGCTTCCTCTCAGCGTGGCATGGCGTGGTTGCTTTACAGCGACTTGACAGAAATTTCAACGTTTGCCTTCTTCAGCCCGGGAGCGCCGCAAGTACCTTGGCCACTGCCGAGATGGTGGGAGTAGGGCACGTGCCCCCGCGTCTTATCTGCTCATGGTGGTGTATCACACCAAATTCTGTTAGTGAATGACGAACCCACTACCTAGCTGCATATCACGACTAGCTGGCAAGTACCCCACTTGCCCAAGGTGCCCCTCGGTTCTGGCAGGTGCGATTGCGACTCTGGTAGGCGCGGCGTTGGGTGGCAGGTTCACTCCACCAATCCTTCCCTCCACCCTCCACCTCATGTTCTTGGTCAAATTAGTACGTACCTTAGCCTTAGGTTTACCTTCCAGTACGGCTAAGCAAAAAAATAATTATTCTATCACGGCGACGAAATTTCTCTTTCTTCCCTCCTCAACCGCAACACCAACCTTATCAAACCAACCCCAAAAACCCATAAAGTCGAGTCAGTCCAGAGGTACGGTCTTCGTACTAGTTCTCTGCTTCTGCTCACTTCATTTCCACTCGGAACAAAAACACAAAAAAAAACTTGAAAAAACCCCAAAAAACACAACCCACCACCCCCTCATCTCACGACCCTCTCTCTCTTTGTCTCTCTCGCGACACCGCCCGAGTGACTTCTTCCTTCGACGACTTCTTTTACCATCCTCTTTGAGTCCTTCGCTACTCAAAGAATCTCGATCTCGTCGTGGTCGCATCGCTTTGTTCGTTGCCCCGTCTTCTTTGTTCGCTAAAGGTCCAGTACCACGCGGACTCTATCCACTGTCGGCTTCATAAACAGGTACGTTTGACTCTGATGTTTCTTCCCCTCATGCTCGTCAAACTTTTTTCTTTTCTTTTTTTCAAATTCCCACTTATCTCTTCCACTTACCCAGCGCTTGATCTGTTGCTGATTCCACTGCTCATTGCAGGTTCATAAACAAACCTAGAAAACCCGACATTCACAATGGCCGCCAACGCTGCTTCCGGCGCTGTTGATCAGCTCGCCAACGACCTTAACAACACCTCTCTCAACGGCAGCGACGCCAAGGCTCCTGCTGTCGACACCAGTGTCACTGCCGCCGCTGACGATGCTGCCGCTCCTACCCCCACCTCGGCTGCTCCTCACCCCCAGAACTCGGCCTCTCTCTACGTTGGCGAGCTTGACCCCTCTGTCACTGAGGCCATGCTCTTCGAGCTCTTCTCCCAGATTGGTGCTGTCGCTTCTATCCGTGTCTGCCGTGATGCCGTCACCCGTCGCTCTCTCGGCTATGCCTACGTCAACTACAACGCTACTGCGGACGGCGAGAAGGCTCTTGAGGAGCTCAACTACACCCTGATCAAGGGACGTCCTTGCCGTATCATGTGGTCCCAGCGTGACCCTGCTCTGCGCAAGACTGGCCAGGGCAACGTCTTCATCAAGAACCTGGACGTCGCTATCGACAACAAGGCTCTCCACGACACCTTTGCCGCCTTTGGTAACATCCTGAGCTGCAAGGTTGCCCAGGACGAGAACGGCAACTCCAAGGGCTATGGTTTTGTCCACTACGAGACTGATGAGGCTGCTTCCCAGGCTATCAAGCACGTCAACGGCATGCTTCTCAACGAGAAGAAGGTTTACGTCGGTCACCACATCCCCAAGAAGGACCGTCAGAGCAAGTTCGAGGAGATGAAGGCCAACTTCACCAACGTTTACGTCAAGAACATTGCTTCCGATGTCACTGAGGACGACTTCCGTGAGCTCTTTGAGAAGTACGGTGACGTTACCTCTTCCTCTCTGGCTCGTGACCAGGAGGGCAAGAGCCGTGGTTTCGGTTTTGTCAACTTCACTACCCACGAGAGCGCCTCCAAGGCCGTTGATGAGCTCAACAACAATGACTTCCACGGCCAGGACCTGTACGTTGGACGTGCCCAGAAGAAGCATGAGCGTGAGGAGGAGCTCCGCAAGTCTTATGAGGCTGCTCGTCTGGAGAAGGCCAACAAGTACCAGGGTGTCAACCTTTACATCAAGAACCTCGACGACGACGTTGACGATGATAAGCTCCGCCAAATGTTCTCCGAGTTCGGTCCCATCACCTCCGCCAAGGTGATGCGTGAGACTCCTTCCGATTCTGATGAGGAGAAGAAGGACGACAAGGATAAGGAGAACCAGGAGGGTGAGGAGCCCAAGGAGGAGGAGACAAAGGAGGAGCCCAAGGAGGGCGAGGAGCAGAAGGAGGACAAGAAGACAGAGAAGAAGTCCGACAAGAAGCTCGGTAAGAGCAAGGGCTTCGGTTTCGTCTGCTTCAGCAACCCCGACGATGCTACCAAGGCTGTGGCTGAGATGAACCAGCGCATGATTAACAACAAGCCCCTCTATGTCGCTTTGGCCCAGCGCAAGGATGTCCGCAAGAGCCAGCTTGAGGCTAGTATCCAGGCTCGCAACCAGCTCCGCATGCAGCAGGCCGCCGCCGCCGCCGGTATGCCCCAGCAGTACATGCAACCTCCAGTCTACTTCGCTCCTGGCCAGCAGCCCGGCTTCATGCCCCAGGGCGGCCGTGGTGTTCCCTTCCCTCAGCCCGGCATGGGAATGCCCGGCGTCCAGGGCGGTCGTCCCGGCCAGTTCCCCGGCTACCCTCAGCAGGGCGGCCGTGGCGGTGTTCCTCAGCAGATCCCCCCCAACATGTACGGCATGCCTGGCCAGTTCCCTCCCCAGTACGGCCAGCCTGGTACTCCTCAGTTCATGGCTGCTATGCAGCAGGCTCAGCAGGCCGCTCTTGCTGGTGGCCGTGGCGCTCCTCAGGGTGGTCGTGGTGGTCCTCAGGGCATGCCCGGTGTTCCCCCCATGGCTGGCGGTATGGCTGGTTTTCCTCCTAACAACCGCCAGCAGGGTGGTCGAGGTGGACCTAACGCTGGCCGCAACGGCAACGGACCTCAGGGTGGTCGTGGTGCCGAGGGTGGCAACCCCGCTTCTGCCCTCCAGCAGCAGCTTGCTTCCGCTCAGCCTGCCCAGCAGAAGCAGATTCTTGGTGAGATGATCTTCCCCAAGATCCAGGTCATCAACGCCGAGCTTGCTGGCAAGATCACCGGTATGCTTCTGGAGATGGACAACACCGAGCTTGTCAACCTGTAAGCTGAAATATTCAAACCCAATCATGATACACCGCTAACACTCTTTACAGCATTGAGGACGACGCCGCTCTGAAGTCTAAGGTCGACGAGGCTCTCGCTGTCTACGACGAGTACGTCAAGGCTCAGGGCAGCACCGAGGGTGGTGAGGCTAAGAAGGAGGAGGAGACTAAGGCCTAAGCCATCTCCGACCTGTTTGACCTCTAGTATTTCCTTTTTTCATGGTTATCTGACTGGGCAACCCCCTCAAGTGGAATGACGAACGCCTTTACAAGGCAATTTATGGAACAATCAGCAACGAAACATGCTTTACGACCTTGTGTTACCCAGTTTGAGGGGGCGCATTATGTACAGATAGACTCGGTTGCTATTTCTTCTCAGGAAGGGAGACTCAAAAGTTTGGGGACATTACAGTGGCCGGCTCTCGGAGCGAATCGTCGCTTGCTCGTGGCAACGGCGGCGGCGCTCTCGGGAGGATCCACTAGGACGGCGTTGACGGTTTTCTGACACTCTGGCTGTTGGCCTATACCCCCTATCAATGGTCCTCGTTTGCAGGCACGATCAACGCAGAGATTTTATGCGGTTAGGGTTTCTAATGAAAGAGAAATGTTCAAACACTTGTGCCTTGCTGAAATTGATGGTGATTCGTGTGAATGAAGGATTACAACTGTGATTTTAATAAGACATGATGGGGTTCAACATGTGAATAATGTTGTAATGCTATTTTATCCTAAGAACTATTGCCTGTTCGTGATATATACGTTGATGTAAGACTTAGACATAACCAACGCCTATAATGACTGCAACCAAACACCTGTCTTGAGCAGAAAAAACAAGACCATTTCCAAATCCATTCCCAGCTGGTTAGGAAGCCAAAGCCCTGGCAGCGCAAGACCATGCAAAACAAATCCAACACACGGTCAAGGTTTCTTTTCCAATAGACCCCAACTCCCATTTAGAGGGGATTCACGACAACCGTATCAGGTCTTTCGTCAATTGTGTACTTCTTACTGGGAACGCTGCCAAACAATGTCTCCATGACCTTGCCCTTCTGCTGTTTCCTGACATCACCGAGATAATCACTCACATCACTCAGACCACGGATCTGGTCCTCGAGTGTAAGGGTTGTAGAGTTGACACCACGGACGAGTGGCGAGACGAGTTTGCTGCGAAGTGTCTCAAGGGATGCCTTCAAGGTCAAAAGCTTGCCATTGTGGTCGACGAGGATACCTTTATTGCGCACCGTCTTTTCGCGGACGTCGCGCAGTAGCAAGCGGTTCTGCTCAAATTTGCGAAGTTCGGCAGCCCGGGTGCCAAGAAGTCGTGTCCAGAGGCTGGATAGCATATCGGCGTGAAGCTCCTCCTGGGCTGACGATTCACGGACGACAGTGCGAGCGAGGTTGAGGAAGTGATGGTCAACAGCTTCAAAAAGAGCGAACAGAGTGACACTGTGCTGTAGTTCAGCCTGAATTGAGTCCTCCAGGACAGAGAGAAATTCAGTGAAGAGAAGCTGAACCATGCGCTGCTCCCTCTGTGGATTGGAAAGGCCAAAGATGTGGCTGGTCAAGCGGCCGAGGGTGGTAGGTGAGCCAGTGGCGTCTTCGAGAACGTGGGCTTGAGACAGAAGATTGTGGATGTTGTCGTAAGCTGAAGAGATGGTCGATGGTGAGGGTGATGAGTTGAGGCGATTCAAATGCATTTTTGCCCAGTCCATGACATTGAGAATGCTGTTAACTGTAAGCTTTTGTACTTATAGCGTGATATGGAGTGAAGTAAAGTTATGCAATGACTTACCCATCAATGTCACCATCGACTCTGGCGAAGAACTTGGTCATCTCTATAGCCAATGTCTTCATAGTTTCACTCAGAGCATCCAAGTCTGACACAATTCTAGGTGCGTCTCGCATGTCGCTCGTGCGCACACTCTCACCTAGATCCCAGACAGCAACACTAGTGGCCTGCAGGTCGTGTACTTGAGCAACGGCATGCTCGGAATAATAAATAAGAGGCTCGAATGAGCGAGCGAGTCCGGCAACTTTGACGAGGTCGCCAACCGGGCGTGGGGCAGCGGGCTGCAAAAGAGACTTGAATAGAGAGATGGAGAAGAAAGCGATAATGATACTGGTGAATGTTGTTGACCAGGTTCGTGTAAGGGCTTTGTAGTGATCTCGAATGAAGTTGATAGTAGTCTCAATAGGTTCGGTGCGATGTTGAACTTCGGCGCGGACAGCGAAGCGGATGTCTGATACGTATTAGAGACATATGAGGATAGGGACAAGTTATAATTTCACCCACAGTTGTCTGGTGGCGACTCATGTAAGCTCAGCTCCCTTGTTGGACTTATCCTCTCATGAAGCTGCATTTGAATCGTTCTGTCCTCTAACTTATCGGGACTCATGCTTCTTCCCTTATCCGGGCTCTGACTTCCCTTGGGCAACCTCGTCCGGATCGCTCTCTCTAGTACCCCGTCATCCTCACTGTCGTCGTTCAACTCAGGCGAACTTTCTCTTAGGACGCTCATACCCCGATGCATAAACTCTTGAGGACCTCTCCAGAAGCCACTACTCCGGTCTCCGTTTCCGAGCCTTCGCCAAGCCGGTGGTGAGTAGCCACCCATTGAAGCGATCTCCGATCCCTCGAGATCCTCTTCTGTCATTGCTGCTTCGCTGCGGAGAGCTGAGTGGTGGGGCAGCGATGGACTTGGTGGGAGATCGAAGTCCTGTAGGCTGGCGTCGAGACCGTCGAGGGGATCCATCTCGGTGACTGTGTTTAGAGGGGGATGAGTCTTGACGAGACTCGCGACGACGACGATACTCTATCTCTTGCAATTGAAATTGCTTCTGCTTCTCGAGGAGAAGACGTTGCTGTTGTTCCAATTGCTGTTGCTGAAGGTAATGACGGCGTTGTGCAAGAACAATATCCTGTCCAGAGATGACAAGCTGCTGCTGATCCTCAAAGACAAGCCCAGTTGTCGCAAATGGTGGTTCAGGGAGAGCCTTCTCAGCTCTTGCTGGTGGTGGATTATCTGCTGGATCTCCAAGTAATGGCCGTACAAGCGACGCCAACGATGGCAATGGGATGCCCAGACCAGGGAATCTGAAAGCCAGAAGACGGGGGACGTAGATGATAGCAAAGACGATCAAGAGAGCAACAGTAATAAGGTACGTGCTTGGCGCAATAGTGATGCTGACGAGCGAGACGTTGTTGTTGACCGTCAAGAAGGAATTCATGGAGACGATTGTTGAGTCACCACTGAAATCTCTCCCGTCTTATTTCGTCTTGTCTTGAACAGGCGAGTTTCGGTTATTGCAAGAAAAGTTCCTGAAGCTTATTGAATTTCCAATATCGATAATAAAGGAGCAAGAAAAAGGGCAAATAGAGGCTCAGAAACAAAGTTTCTAAACTATGCAAGGATGATGTTTGGTTGCATAGAAGGTAAAGAAGGGGGTCGCAGCTACCTAGACCTAGAACCTAGGTAGAGGGGTTACAAAGGAAGGAAGGAAGGATGGAAGAATTCAAGAATGGAAAGGAGGAGAGACATATGAAACATAGCTTGCTTAGTTACTAAACATAAGGTACGGAGTATAATTGATGCCCATCACACACGACTTCTCTAAACAGCCGATAACTACCTCCCACACTCACACTCACTGGCTCTCACTTACTCACACACACACACACACACACAACTCGCAACTCCCTCCTCACAAAATCAACGAGGTTGGGCCTGTTCCCTTCACTAGACAACGCATAACGTCCAATCAAGCCCCGCCAACCGTGCAGAAGCAGACCGTTTTTAAGACCCCCGCGCTAGTTCGTTTACGGAAAGACCCTCCATGGGTGGCCACTGCCACTTTACGCGTCTGGACTCGACGCGGAGTAGAGGTCACATGGTGCTTTTGTTTATTGTTGTCTCGCTGCTATTGGACGCTTATAGTAGGTGAAGGGAGATAACAGCTTGAGTCGTGTTGATGATATTCACCTCTCTTATGATGCGATACGCGAAACTATGAATGATTCATGACCTTTTGAGTGAACGCGTTCTCGCGTCAGGTACTTTAGAGCCAGTTCTAGGCATCTGCGCAAAGTCCGTGACCGTGTTGTTTATATCTTCGCACAACAAATAACAACGCATACAAGACTCATATATGATACGCTGGCAGCGCCTCGTTGTGATTGTGGGCTGTCCTTGTAAAAGTGGACCTTCCTGGGCCCTGGCCTGGTCTTTGGTCTCTCTGGTCTTGGTAGTGTAGGCCAAGCTGCCATCGCGGATCAAGCGGATGATAAACTGGTATCTACAGTGATGGCAAGTCCTGGGCTGATAGGATAAGTAAATACCCAGTTCAGCCCAGGACTGTTCATTGTTCACTTAACTTTGCACTTTGATACTCATTTCTAAACCACTTTCTTGATTCTATGTAAAGAACCGGTACACTTTTGTAATCTCATTGACTCACCACCCACTCGCTCTCACTCAGCTTTTCTTTATGCCCATCAGTCATCTCATGCAAAGCAAAGCAACATGCTCGCTAATACAAACAGCCTTCCGTTCGATTCAGCCCAAAGACAATGGAAACACCCCAACTCCATGTATAGATGCCAGCATCACGGAATCTCAACATTTGGATTCTTCTCCTCAAGATCCAACTCACAGCAGAGCCTTCCCAGAAACTCTACCCTCCTCATCGATGCTTTCAACCGCATGCCCCAGCCGACGCACTCTATTATCGGCTGCGCGCATTGGGTGAACAGCTCAATCACCGTCTCTGTTGCCATAGGCTTGCTATCGTTGATAGCATTCTGCAGGTTCAGTCCATCTTCCACTTCTACCACCGACGGCCGCTCTGTCCCTTGCCATGGGAGAGGGAAGTCTTCAGAGAGCATATTCACAGCTAGAGATTCAGCAAGAGTTGCATCCCACACCTCTGAACCTGTGAGGTTCTTCCACGATTGGGCAAAGCACACGGGAACGCTTTTACTCCAGACTCGAGGGCCGTTGTGACGGTTGTGCACGTCGTACATGGCTGTGCCTTCTTCTATCAGGCCCCACCACACGACGAGCTCAGTATCCGTCTCATCATCTCCGAGGAACAACACTCCATAAATGGGGTTCTGTGTTGGCTTCTTCGCTAGCTCTCCGGCGACGATATATCGTTGAGACCCTGTGTAGGCTGCGCGCTGCTTAAGCTCGCGGTCCTTGAGGGTCATGTTGACCTTGAAGGGGAAGCTTCCTCGCAGCCGAAGCTCTGGCTCTGCTGAGTCTGATTCGAGCAGGATCGTCTCCATTTTGAATTCAGGTTTGTACTCGATGGAATGGATTGCTAACGAGGTCAGTTTCTCGATTCAAGTTTCGTTGCACAAGTTGCGCTTGGGTCGAGTACTCACTGTTTCGATCGCCGCCGGTATCCAAGTAACCCGACTTTGTGCGATCGTGCTCTATCACCATGATAACACTCATGGGATCCCGCCTATACACGTTCTCGGCATAAGGGCTCTCCCCAAGTATGATTGCCGGTCTTGACAGAGTATCCGGAGACAGACTGCAGTCCAGCACAGCCAGCCATCGGTTTCCGGCGTCTATGAGCTCCGTCTTGTCATGATTCCAGCGCGTCAGTTTGCACGGACACTTCCAGACACGAAGGACCAGTCCTTGATCTGTCAAACGGATTCCAAACAGCCCCGAATCTTCCTGTCCTGCGTACGTGCGTAGGTTGAAGCTGGATGGACTGTCGGCAAGAAAGTGCATTCGATGCAATGTGTCCTCCGACTTTCGGGACAAGGGCCACCGCCATACGAGGATGGACTGGTCTTGCGTGTTTTTGAGGATCTCTTCCTGTAGCCTCATAAATGCCCTGGTGCCTTCTCCATACAGAATCGGCATATTCATGCCGAAAATGCCTAACAAAGAGTACGCGATATCTTCGACACGGGTCGTCTCTCTGTGTGCCATCCAACCCATCCTTGTGGCCACGTTTTCGCGCTGCAACTTTGTCGATATCTTGCGGTCCTTTTTCGCTTCCGGCTTCAGCAGAAACGATTCATCAATGCCTGTGATTTCACTAATCGTTGAAGCCAGAGTAGTTCGTTCACCGAGGGGTGACCAGTTGTGATCAAAGAATTCCACCTCGTTTGGCGCCAATAGCTCCTGTAGTGTCCAGCCACGGGTGAACCAGCGGCTCTGCTTCAAGCCCGCTACCAACCCGACTCCCACGGCGTGGAGGTAGACGTCCGAGAGGTAGGCGTAGCATATAGATGCGTTCTTGTACCAGCGGAACATAGAATTGATAGATTCCGAGAGCTCTGCGCTGTTGGATTTGTCGATGCAGCACGTGTCGATCCAAATGTAGTCGAACCCGCGACTCAATGCCTTCTCACAAGACTGCGATATCTTGCGGTATCCAGCTCCATTCTTCTTCCGAATCTCTTCCATGCGCGTGGGATTCTGTATGTCATCAAAGAGGACCTCATCGTTACCCCACGTA
Source organism: Fusarium stilboides (assembly GCA_014822085.1). Classification (NCBI taxonomy): domain Eukaryota; kingdom Fungi; phylum Ascomycota; class Sordariomycetes; order Hypocreales; family Nectriaceae; genus Fusarium; species Fusarium stilboides. The sequence goes on from JAASAY010000233.1 coordinate 9,873, forward strand.
TGTGACAGAATGGCGTATTTTTCGGCCCCCTCTCCTAAGCTCTCAAGCTGTAGCGTCTTGGTATTGACCAATCTCATATTTGCGACTCGGAAAGATGAAATAAAAATAGTAAAACAACACCAATCTCATGAAATCATAGAGATGCGATCGTCGTGGCGGAGCACTCTCATGCTGTCCTGTCCTGTACTGTCGGTTTCCGTTTCAGCCTCGCGGTTGGTTCAGGCGAGACAAGGCCCAGGCGACTCGATACGAGGTAAGGTAGGTCAGAGCCGCAAGCGAGTCAGGCTGGGACTGGACTGGACTGGTAGGGTTGGGGTCTGAAGACCAATGAAACGTGCCAGAGCCCCCGTGGCAAATTTCGCTGCCAGCGGTATGATTATGAATAAGCTGAGGCATTATGAGGTTGGTAAAAAAACGGTCAAAGGTTTTAACTTGACGGTAACTCAATTATGCACTTGAGAAAGAAGCTACCTTAGAGCTTAGATCTCATAGGTGCATGGTCTGAGTCAGTCACAATCAAGCTTGGTTGTTAATTTAAGATAGACGTGCGTCAATAGGTGATGCACGTGATGTAACCTGAGACAACGAATCCTACACATCTTTACGGAGTACCTGGCTCGAATATGACTACTAATGGCTCATAGAAAATATCACAAACAAATAAAAAGTCCGGCTCAGTATTGTCGAAATACTAAACTTCAGTGTTGAAGACTCCTGCTTCCACCAAACCCTAACGAGCGGTCTCTAACTAATGCACTGTACCCATTTCTCGTCCGCTTCTGCTCACTACGCCTGCGCCTACTCTTGAACCCATGAGAACCCATTTCTAAGGGTGAACTGCAATTCCTGCCTGCGCCGCTATCACCAATAAGATGAATCATAAGCTTCATAGACCCCCACAACATGCCGTTCCATAACTTGATCCAGAGTTGCACCAACTAGATTCTGTTTCAATATCATCCTAGCAGATGTTGATATCCCTGATCAATCGATCTTTGCAGTGGCTAGACTTCTAGCTGCTGGGTTGCTGAGGTTGTTCACTGGCTTCACGCCTCTGTACTTGCCCTGCTTCCGGAGACGTTTCCGCGCTACCATCACGGGAACCGAACTCTTGGTCACCAGATAGTTGGAAAATGATCCCAGAATAACACTATTAATCGTCAGCCACGCTCGTACTTCGTTGATAGGAGATTGAATTAAACTTACCCCTTGAGTGCACTCCTACCCCGACTTCCTATGACGACTAGGGTTGGATTGACGAGATCGATCACTTCTGTTATCAAATGCTTCGGATTCTTGCAGTGGAGCACTTCCACAATAACCCTTACTTGAAGAGTCGTCTTTCGAAGCAAGCGGAGCACTCTGTCGGTGATATCCTTAACTGCTCGGCGACGCTCCTCTTCTGCCCTGCCTCGTTCTGTTCGGCTTGACGGTGCGGGAGAAGTATTGGGAGTGTTGTTCTTGGAGGAATCTCCTCGGATAGAGTTGCGTACGAAACCTGGCACTGCAGACATTGAGGGTGCAGCAGACCTCGAGTTGGCAACCGTATTGATCGCAGCTGCCTGCTCCCTCATGGCCTTCGGATCGTCTGGCACCGAATTGTCGGCCCCTCCAATGCCAGTCTCCTCGTCTACGCAGTAGATACACATCAAAGTGTCACCATCTCTCAAAACCGTGCCGATCGCCCATTCAAGGGCATGTGTTGATTCGTCGCTTAGATCTGATGCAACCAGATATTTCCGCAGTCGGTGGTGCTCATCCTCAGCTTGCTGAACAAGCTTGTTGTATTCACCACGGTAAATCATGCGAACGGCCCTATGAGACTCTGGTGTGGAGATGATGCTAGACATCGAGCACGCCAGGTTCTGGGCTCTCTTGATATCGTCCATGTCTGCCTCCTCATCCGAATCGTTTGCAGATGCCACTGTTGAAATCTGATCATAAGCTGTCTTGGGATGCACACCGCTACCCTTGTTGATTCTTGTGTTCTCGCCCAGAGGAGTCGTAACATTGATTTCTGGCTCGTCAAGTAGAGAACGGTATTTTGGTTGCTTTGATGCAACAGTTGTCCCTAGGATAATTTTAGCATTGACCTATGATATCGATATAGGGAAAACGTACGCTCTTCTTCGGCGGCAGCAAGAAGGCTCAAGGATTTCCTGCGTTCCTTGTCGTCTGATCCCTCACCTATCGCGTCCGGATTCAATGATCGAGGGGCCTTCTTACGACCACGATCTTCGTCATCAGATGAGAAAACCTCTTCTTCGTCACTTGAACCGAGATGTTCCCCATCAGGACTCAGATAGTCCTTGATCATTCGGCCGCTCTGGCTATCATCACGAGTGCGCATCGGTAGCGTGGACAAGCTACCGCCAGAATATGCCAGGTTAGCATCCGATAGCCGACGATATGCACTACTGAGGTCTACTATGCGCCCATCATCAAGTATGGCCTGGCCAGGTATAGGCTGTAGCGCCGGTGATCTAGACCTTGACCCCAAGCGATTGTGAGGAGACTTATCTTTCCGACTGCTGCTGCTTCCTCCAAACCAAGAGCGTTTGCGATCGCTTTCGCCGGGGATTTGCAGGCCACTGAGATCAACGTTACGGAGCGCTTCACTCATAGCGTTTCCAGATGGCTTCTTCCCACCTTGCGTATTTCTCTTGGGGAGTTGCTGGCCCGTGTTGCGGGTGACAATATCTGAGAATTGATAACCAGCGGTAGGATCATCACGGCCAGTTGCCCGAGGTCCAAAATCAACGGGGTTCGAGGCGGCATCAGAAAAGCTGCGCGTGTGCCCAACATTGCTAGTCGCAAGACTGGCTTTGGTCATGACTGGAGAGTTGGGAGTTGTGCTGGTACCTGCAGACCTCGAGGGACCGGCGAAAGGCGTGTCGGTATCTAACATGCTTCGAACTCTGGGCGGAGGAGGGGAGGTGGTGTCGAGCATACTGCGCACTGGAGCTTGACGAGGGGAGCTGGGGGCTGGCTGATCATTGACATCAAGCATACTTCGAATAGGCGATCGAGGGGTAGCGTAGGGCGAAGCGGTTCGTACGGTACCTGTGGGAGGTGGGGGCCTATTTTCGAGCAAGGCGAGGATTTCTTTGCGTTCCATCTCCATCATACCCTCAATGCTCATGGGCTGCTGATTACGCGACATGATGGCGAAGGTTGAGTCAATCCGTTCTTATAATGAAAATGATGTAGCTGGACGGTGATATGATATTTCGGACGGCACAAGCAAAGAAACAGATTGGGATATGTGCCGGTGGAAGCAACAAGCTTCGTGGTCACGAAGTGAGGCTTCGGAAATTGAACCGAAAGGTGTCGAGAATCGTGCGCACAAGAGCGATGGTTTGGTGGGGGTTATTTAGATAGGGCTCTTGGATCGCAATGTAAGTGTAGGCCAAGAGGGCATTGTGCGATTCCAGAAATGTGTAGAGTATGCGCACTTTCGCTCCTCAAACCACTAGCGAGTAATGGTTGGTGATATTCGATTGCGATGCTTGTCGTGAGTCGAGGTAAATGCTATCGTGATCGATGTCGGGGCGGTACGTCAGAGGAACTCGGTGAAGTTGGCCGGTGTCCAGTGGTGGCGTAGGATCCTTGGCTTGGCAAAGTCACAACGCAAGAAAGAATGATGAATACAATAGATAAAATCGAAGTGATGATAGACTATCGTGGGTCTGGTCGTATGTCGGAATAGACAAGTCGAAGTTGAGAAGGGAGAGAAGAAGAGGGGAGGGGAGAAGGTTGACGTGCACTTGTAGCAGGATCTAGGCCTCTGGGGAAGGAGCAGAGCAGTGCAGTTAAGCCAAGCTGGAGGCGTGGAGTCTAAGTTAGAGCAGCTTGGGCCCGACAAGGGCGGTGCAGCCCTCGGGGTACAACAAAAACCCGGACTCGATGTTTAGGCTACAGCTTATATATGCCATAATTAATGATATTATCACCGATGTATTTTGGAAAAATTATGAATCATCCCATAGCTTAAGGTTTCTAATTTCTTATGATATGAGTTTTATGCGAATATACCCAAAAATGATGCAGCAACTATTGATCTTAGCTAGAATATCAGTTTCGGTTTGGTAGAGGGCGTCCGAATTCTTGTTGAACCCTGGGCGAGGCAGCGCAAACAGCCCCCCATTCGGGCCACAAAGCGTGGGAGATCGCCTCTGAAGCCCAGGGAAGTAGTGGGGTAGGGTAGACACCTCCACTGCGTATTGCTTTGGAGGTTGGGCACTAAAAGAACTAAAGTTGAGGTAGAGCGCCTGTGACGGGTCCTCGTTGCGGTAATGATGAGCGTAAGCCGTCGGTTAAGGTATTTAAAGTGGCACACCATCACCACTTACCGCCTGAGGTTAATTTCTATGGATTCATAGACTCATCAACCGAAATTATATAGATACCCAAGGATACACTCGATTTTTCGACATGAAACCTAACTAAATACTTTCTTTTGCTAATTTGAGCAAACTCTTCAAGTCACGGCTTGTACCCACGCAGTCTCTGACAACTCAAACCTTCCCTGGTCTGAGCCATCGAGTGATTGTGTCGTCATGTGAAAGCATCATTCTGCCGTCCTTAAATCGAGGTTTCGCCATTGGACAATGGCTCTCACCGGTATTGGACCCAACCTTAGGGCTTTGTTTAGAATGATATGATTTTGTATCTCTATGGAGCTCTGTATTAAGCATCTCCGGACATTTACAACCTTGTTTACTCCATTAGATCTCGATAAGCCATGCCAGTAACCATGCGATCACTTAACAGGCAAGCATAACCGATTTCTCGCATAGTTGCTCACTAGGTAGGTCTTGAACATTCGAATTCTGGTTACTAGTATATCTATCGGTAACACATTATACGTAAGCTACATACAACTGCAGGTTTCATAATAGATGCAATATCCTGTTTCTTGTAATGAATCAGACCATACCCTCCGGATTCGGATCCTCGGAAACACCCATGGTTTCCGGTGTCATCGGTATTTGTTCCCAGCCAATATCATAGCGCCAAAAAGTGCATGAACGTATCTTCTCGAAGCGGAATCACATATGCAACAACGTCGGCATGCGCCTCGGTTAAGGTATTCTTCACCGGCGATATGTAACGCCGTTAAGACCACATCTGCACTGAGCCATGCCCGTCAGCTACCTTACTTGACATGCTGCCGCTTAGTCAAGGAGCACTCCAAACAAAGCGCCATAGCAGTATTAAATGCATCTTTTTATCAATGGCTGGATATAGTTACATATTTGGCACATCTACTGTACATCCTAAAACGGAGGGAGTGCTCCAATCCTATCCCGTTTACATCTACATCTTCTTCTTGGTCTTGAGCTTATTGGAACCAATGTTAGCTCGAGCCGCTGTACCCAGCTTGTGAACCGTTTTTCGCTTCTCCCACACACCCGAACGTCCCTCCACAACAGCGACAATCTCCTCAGCAATTCTGTAGGGGAATTGCTTGCGTCCACTGCCCTTGGAGGGCTTCTTGTTGATAACATCTAGAATCCACTTGAAAGCAACTCGTCGTCGCTGTCTCACGCCCAGAGGAACGGGAAGTTCCAGTGCTCGGCCACCGCCACCGGCACCCGCCACGTTGCGGATCTTGAGGAGAGGGGCCACCGAGTCGACGGCGACAGTAATGTACAGGATCGGGTTGAGAGGGAGATGTGCGGCCGGAGGAGTTCCGGGCAGAAGAGGGTATTTCGGACTGTAGATCGGGGGTGGTGCGGTTCGGAGGTAGTTCATGACAATGGCCATATTCTAGTTCTTTCTTAGCTTATTTTCTCACGTAGTTTAGAGTGGCTCAACTTACACGCTGCGCAACGCTAAGCTTACCATCCTTCATGAGGAGTCGTGTGATTTGCTCCAGCACAGGATGGTAACGCTTCTTTAGGTTGAAGCCTTGCGGCCAAGGTCGTCTCGGCAGACCGAACTTATGCCCAGGGTTCTGCACCTCGGTGCTGTCGGTCGTCGCCAATTCAGCCTTCTCCGCCGCCGCTACAAGAGCCTCAGCCTTCTCAGCTGAAGGAATGGTACCCTCGCGGTAGAGAACATCCTCCTGCGCTTGTGTCAGGCCACCTTCGATTGAGCTTGACTGTGTACGGCCGCCGTAGAACATTTGCTCAAGTGTCGCATCGTCGAGAATCTCGGAGCTGTCCGTCGAAGAGGTCACCTAGGTTGCAGCATGTTAGTTGCTGAACATAGAAGCTTTCTCTGAGTCCAATTCCTACCTCAGCATCTCCCTGTCCTGTTGGCGCCGCAGGAGCATTGCCCTCTGTTGAAACCTGCTCAGACTGAGGCGTTTCGGCCTTCTGAGAGTTATCAATCGCTTTCGGGGGCTGATCGTTTCCTTCGCTCGAGTACCATCTGTTTCGTGGAAGAGAGTTGATGAATGGGGCGGGCCGAGGGGCGGCAGGTCTCGATCGAATTGCGAGAGCTCTACATGCGCCCCAGATACTCGTTCTTGGAGACATGACTGAGCTCCGCGTTGCTAGCAACGTTCGTGGAGCAGGTTTTATACGGCCTCGTGGCTCTTGTGATCAATTGCTAGTCAAATTCGAGATGCAAAATTCCCGTTCCGTCCTCATCGGAAAAGTGATAGTCCGGGGCATAGAACCATGCTTACATAACCCAACAGCCAACAGCCAACAACCCCAGACCACATTTGCAAGGAGATTGTTAACAAATAATCGAGATATCTATTATACTTTGGGATGATGCATACTAATCAGCGAATAATTTAGGCATTCTTTAGACTGAACTGTCTGCTGCATAAGGTTTAGTATAACCGATATGTTCTCATGGCTGCCCGTCAAGACTTGAAACGATGAACAAATGCTTCAAGGAAAATCCATGGCTCATGGTATCAGCCTCGTACGTAGCATATGTATAAAAATCTAGATTAATTCAATTAGTTCAAGTGTGTCACCTCAGTAATAGCTTGAGGTTTTGGGCACTTACTCAACTACAGTTACATGGCTCTATCTCTGACCGATGACCTCTGTGTTACTCTCTGAAGCTCACCTTCTTGGCTTCTTAAGATCCGATACCGGAACAATTCAGTTAAACAATGTCGGCTGTTATGTCAAACTGCGGCTTCATGTGATCTGCTGTACTGTCTTACACCAACTTCGACCGTGGCTGCACCAAGGGTGGGGGCACAACCAGTCCTTGAGAGTAAGCCTTTATTGCTAAGAGGAAACATGTGAGCCTATGATTCTACCCTGAAGATCTAATACCCTTCTTGAGAATAAGGTTTCTGTTTTGTAAAGCTAAGGGAAACCACTGTTTTAGAAAGGACCTGATACTGAGCGCCTGGTGGTAGGAGTCAATCAACTGCTCAAGACTCTGAATACTGAAGTCTATGTGTTCGAAAAAATTAATAGTATCAACTCCATAAACTCGATCAATTCTCGTACACGCTTTTTCTAAATCTCCACATCGAAGACTCAACGGTTGAGACTCCTGTGTAACTGACTCCGTCAAACACCAAACAAGACAATAGAATCGACATATCCTACCCTCCCTCCCAAGTCATACACGAATACAATCCCACTTCGCCCTGCTACCCATCGCTACTCCAATACCTATAAAATACAATCTGCGATCCCGACTAAAGTCTCTGCTGTTACAGCGCTAGTTGCGTGATGACTACCCCTCTCCCGTTTTGTCAGGCTTTTGGTACCAAACGCCAGTTGTTTGAATCGCAAAGCAACGATAAAGGAAAAGCGAAAAATTAGCTGCAAAAACACAAAAAAGATAACTCCCTCTTTCGTGAATGGCCAGACCATCCTTTTTGTTTGACGACGCCAGCGCTGCATGGACGGGATGAGCTTGTGAGAAGTGACCCCCACCTCATAGCTCTACCATCCCCAGGACTGCGTGGGAGAGCTAGACTCTGATCCGGTCAACCACTTGACGGCGCATTCAGCGGCATCCTCACGGGCGTTGTTGAGATTCTTGCCGTCATACCAGAAGCGGGCCGAGAGAGTCTTGCCATGAACAGTCACTCTGCTTGACCAAGCAGTTCGACCTCCTATACAAAAAACCAAGTTTAGTGAAGACCTCAGGAGCATATCGTTGGATTAAGCCTACCTCGACGATCTGACACAATCTGAAACACCGGAGGACGCAATTGAGCATCTCGACAAACATCTGGAACGAGAAATTAGCATCAAGTCTGCTTGAGTATAGGGTTACAATGGGGTAAATCTTACTGTCGAGCTGATCTTGCCAAGGGCCGGTGGGACTGACAGCTTGAACTTCCATTGTGATTGTCAGGTGTTCGTAGCAAAATATGTAACGAAAGTGTGAGAAGCCTCTGGCTATCAAATCGTTTCTTAGAGTGGGTGGATGTCTCTGGTGGGGTTCAGAGATAGAGCAATTGCAAAAGGCAGCTGCAGCTCAGGATGAACCTTTTTGAAGGGTGAAATTGAAACTGATGGATGAGTTGAATGGGAGCAGTGAGCAGTAACTGTGGGTTTATATATCCAGTCAATTCGAGCTGTACGTAGCAAGAGTCTCAGGATACGCCGGGTGTAAGGTTTCGGAGAATATGACAACAGTAGTTATCCTGGAAGACGTAGCCAACAGCCGTTGATATATCTGAGGTAGCCTTGAATGTAAGACGAAGGCAAACAGCCAGGCCGGACCCAGGATGCTGGGAAGATGATGTGGCAGAATAGGATTAGATACCGTTCAACAGGGAGGGTGACCGAGACGGTGATGCGGGCTTCAAGCAGAAGAAATACTTGTGTGAAGTTGAGTTGCAGATGGGTACAAGGGTCGGAAGCAACTAGCGACAGACGGTACCCTGAAGAAGAACGAATTGATTTGAGAGAATCACAGAGAAAAGAACTTGAGGGAGAAGAGACGGGAGAGAAGGGATGAGGCGAATGTATAAGTAGATAGGAGAATGTGAGCCACAACTAAGTGAGCCTGAACCTCGACAAAAGAGGTGGGATGGATTGACAAGCGAATCCTCAAAAGAAACGACTGAAGTTTCTGCTGACAAGCAAACTACGCAACAACAACAAGCGTACATATCCGTAATGTCTATCTGTACGCTACTACGGCCCTGTAACTTGGTAGATGGGGCTCCAAGTTAGGTTTGCTTTTTCTTCCCCCTTGGGGGGAGAGGGTGGGATCTGGCACATTGGGTTGAGCTCACTAGCAGTGGATGTAACAGACAGATGGGCGTGAGCGAAGCTGTTTTGACCTCAGTATGGGCCGTGCCGGGCCCCGTCAGTCTAAGCCGGCACGGAGACGGGAGCGGGAGCGGGTAGAGAAAGGCGACGTGCTGTATGTCCACTCCGTATGTGTTTGCACATGTTGATTCGGTCAAGGTGAGGCCTGACAAGGCTGACTTGACAAGGACAAGCGAAAACCCATCGATGTGCGATCAAGGAAGCAGGGGGAGATCTGAAATAGAAAGGAAGAAAAAATCATAAGAAACCACAAAAATGAGGGGGCGTGTGTACCAACGCGCAGGAGGCATGTATTCTAGGGCGTCGATAATAAGAGGTGCTCGTGGCCGTGGAGCTCTGGACCAGGTGCAAACGTGCAAGGGGACAGACAAGAAATGGAACCAAGATCATGGCGGATGTATACGCGCGCATGCATCCTTGCGGCAACTCGAGCTAGAGGCCTGAATTGGAAAAGGCTGAAAGGCACTGGCACGCTGGTCCTGCTTGGTCAGATACAAAAAAGCAAAGCTGACAAGGCGGTGGATGCAGGTTCTTCAACCCCCGAGGAAGAGCAATGACTGTCATGTTTGAGGAGACAAGAGAGGAAAAAACAAGGTGAGGCTGACTATGACAGAACAAGAATAAAGACAAGACCAGGCTATATTCGTAAAAGCGAGAAGAGACGACAAGAAGCGAATGCTGCCAATCCGATCCAGCACGGCGGGTTCTGATCCTGAAGACCGATGATGTGCAGGATGAGGTGTCGTGCTTGAGATGATGTCGCACACGAACATCAACTGCAGATTTCAGTCTGCAGGCACAAGACCAAGACCAAGACCAAGACCAAGACCAGGCATATGCTTGTAGAGGAAACAAAACCAGTCAATGATGAGGCAACAACCCTGGCTTTCAGTTGAGATAACATAGTGTATTGATGGCCACGTAGGCGAGGCCAGCTGAGGCAAGCCAGCCCAGCCTAGCTCAGGGGATCATGATTGTACTGCTGTATGTGAGTTGGTCAATTAATTAGCATTGATGATCTAGGGACTCGACCCCTTCGAAAAGCCAAGATAATGACCCTTGCCATGGTTATTAGCAAATGACAAACAAAGGGGAAACCGCCTAAAGATGTGCATAGGTGGAGAGACAAGGACTCGCAAGGGATGAGTGCCCTGTCGTAGAAGGCTCGATTCGCTCTGGTTCTTTCTTTTCTTCTTCTGTGGTCTCCTCCTTGATGTCTCATCTCTCTTTCTCTCTGGCAGTTCTGGGGCTGAGGGATCAGAAAATGAAAATTTGATGTCTGCTTTCCTTGCTTTTTTGATGTGGAGTTGACAAGATCACCGTCATGGCCTAGGCCTAGCCCAGCGAATGCCATCAAATCCCAGCATTCATCCAGCCAAAAGATACCGGGAAGGAGCCCGGATCTTGGACTTGTGGGGGAAAGTTAGACGCACCGACCACCCGCTATCATGGGTGCTGGTGCCTTAGGCTAAGCCTCTAATGCGCTAAGGCAGGCCCGATGAGATGTGATGTGACGACCCGAGGTTTCCAAGGCTTCGTTGACATTAACAAAGCAACGAAACGAAACATCTCTCACTTTGATTAACATTACGATCGATTGTTCCTCAAAGCCGTTGAAAAGTGACTTCTACACACAGGCGTGTATAACGCACAATTACTAGCTAATCTTGGCATTCTTTCTTTTGTTCCTGAGATCCTACAAGGAGCATCGTCTACGAATCTCCAATGCCCTGGCGATAACCATGGACAAAGTGGATCGATGCAGTAGTTCGGTAATTGATCTTCATGTTTTTATGGCCAGTAAGTAAAAGAATTAAGCGCGCGATGCGACTGATATCAGAGCCCTGTGCGATCTTGTGATCTCCATAGGCACGTAGTTGCGAGCATCTCTCATTACCGGTTTCTCGGATCTCGACCTTAGGATTGTTTCGGATGATTTTAGCAGAGCTGACCTTGAATCCTTAGTTTCTCATGTACCGAAGGCCCAATCAACCTCAAACGTCGTCGTCGATTTCCTCAACAAGGAGTCATTGCTCTTCCATGACTGATATGGCAGTCCTAAGGAACTGGGTCATCAATTGGTTCCCAATTACATACAATATTTCCAAAGTCGCTTGACCCCAATGCCTCTTTTCAAGCGATGTTGATTCTTCTACACCCAAGTACCAAGGCACTTGATTACAGACTAGCTTCGAGCCCTAACTGTCCCGGCATGTTGGGATGACTTAGTGGCCCGCTGCACCTTAGACGTTTACGTCTGTTGACTGCCGAATCCACTACGTCCGCTTGTTCGGGATACTCAGGTTCGGGGTTGATGACATGCCGGCCCCTGCATGTGGCAGGCTTACTAACCCTCGAACATGAGCTTTTTACTCGCGGCTATTCAATGACATAGAGCTACAGACAGCGACGTTTGCTACGAACCGTCGTCATCGTCCGTTGTTTCGCCTCTATTCAACATGGGTTCTCATGATGCTTCAACTTCGTACAATGACAGCATTGGGCCTGGCCAGACGTCATCTTCTTGGATGTGACCGATTGCTCGCGATACTGACCGCTCCTGGCCAGTTTGACTTATGTTGCAAGAAGCAAATTCGCTATTGGGCGACTATCTACTCATATGCTTTACCTCTGACGACGCCTTTCCTCTCGTCCTGTTTTCGCTTTCGTTGAGACAACAAAGCCAAAACGTTTATGGAAGTCTACATGAGGATAGTATGTAGTCAAACCAAGCGAGCCGTGCCGACTTTAGTGTCGCAGTTACACATTGGCCCAACCCCACGTCAACATGCCCTCATCCGACACCCCAGCGCAACCAAAGAAGATACTATTGTCAGCTAGGGTCTTGACCGGTCCATTAATCGTTACTATATTGAGCTGAGCATCGTAACAGACCGGCCAAGAAACTTTGCCGTGATCCAGCGTCCAAGCAGCTTCAATGGTGGCCTTTCAATACATCAACAACGCTGACCAAATCAGCTTTGCAGGACAAGGCAAACATGATGAAACCACCATGCAACTCTATTCCTAACAGGCTCCCTGGCTCATTCTTACTGCAGAGACCCAAATGACGGCAGCAATTCCCCGATCCGATGATCGGGTACTGGCCGCACCTATCATGTTTTCTTTCCGGGGACTCAACCCGTTGGCCCCCAATTTGGTTTCACGCGTCGTTTTCTCAGCCGCCCTCGTGGAACTCTAAGACAGGTCCAGCCATTCTTCACCGGTCTGGAGCCTGGCGGAGATCCCCACGTCAACTGCTGCAACGTGACCCTCCATTTCTCTACCTCCTTGCGTGCCCTGCACCTCGCCGTTTTTGACGACCATGCTGCTGCTTGTCTCTGTCTGCCACCCCTACAGCCGCCGTTTCCTATCCGTCCTTGGCATTCTGTATCAACGCAGGCTCTAGATAAAAAAGGGTTTACCGTGATATGCGTGGCGGCTTTAGCATATTGTTTCTAAGATAAGTTCAGATCCTGATATGCGACACCCAGTTCATGTGGAAATTGGCGCTGATGAGAAGCCGAAAATCCTGACCGCGACCCAAGACTTCGGAACAATGCAAATGAGTAACAATTGATTTTCTATTAGGCCGAAATGCGCCGGTATCCGATCATTTGCTTGCAACTGTTCAACGTCGACTGATGCACGATAGCGTCCGTATCATCAACAAACTCGGTTCACCATCTATTCATTCTTCTAACGTTTCATTGGAACACTCGGCAATAATGACATTTTTTGCTTATTTCCCGACAGGCAATCTAGCGGGCCGTAGATAAACTAGATTATCTATAGTCGTCCGGTAGTAAATAGCTATGTAAAACTTGAGCTGTCAACTGCATAATGCAGGCGTCTCATCTGCCATACTTGCACCAAGTCATTACTTAGTATGAGATTAAGTACGGTATTGGATTGATTAAGGGGAATTTGTTAAGTAAAGTGAGGTAGTTGAGTCTCGTAGAGTATAAAAACGAAACAACGTTTCATGTTGAAGGCTAGAGATTCATGCGGCTTGTGTCCCGAAATTGGTATCAGACGTAAAACTCGATCAAGTGGGAGATTGGATCGTCCTCTTTGAGACTTGTCTTAGTCTTAATTTCGAAAAGTTTCTATTTAATTTGACTTAGTCGCATCAAGCAGATGCATCATGTTAATTTCATCAAGTTTCTAGCAGACCTTAAACATATAGGATTTTGGCCTCTAAGTTAGCCTCAGAGCAAAATTCCAAGTTCTGGCATCTGCTTCTATAGATCAGTAAGACTACAGATCTGTCAAGATTTCTGCTTGAAGTTAAACAGCTATCTGATGCCTAGGTTGGTAGGTAGATAGATACCTAAGCTACAACCTATAAGTCATATGACACTTAAGTATAGCAATCACTGCCGCATACGTCATGAAAATCCGGAAATGCCACTTAATTCTTTCTAGAATGTTTTGCATAAAGTAGAGGTACCGGTTGAGCAGAACTGGTATGTCGCAAGGTAGATGGTTTGTGATAGTGGTTTCATGAGTTGGATTTCCAGAATCCAGCCATTGACTGGCCGACCTGATCTCCGCAATGAGTTCTACTCATTGTAGATACGTAAAAACTCTCCGATAGTTCCTCCGGAGAAAAAAACAAGGCGGTTTTCGAGTCTAATTCCTATGCTAGGTCTCCATGTTTAAAGAGTTGGGGAAGTGGTGCCATTTATCGGTCCGACAGTGGCCCCTCATATTAACTCCGTGACCCCATATATCATTCGACTACTCCATACAATCCCTACCTAAGCATCACGAGTTCCATTATTCATTATGGCATTCAATTGGTTACTACAAGTTATAAAATAGTTGTTCGAGTAGTTACTGAATTCTCTCTTCTCACTTTGTGCAAGTCAATCGCCTTGAAACAAGCGGTAAAAGTCGTTGAGGTAGTATTAAAGAAAAGCATAATTATCTAGCGCCATCTGCCAAGCCCTCTTTCCATTGCCGAACATACGTCACGGACGAACTCAACACCAAGGACAACGGTCATCCCGCAGTTCTCGGGTAACGAAAGTGTCGATCTCCCCACACAAACTCCACAAATCTCCGGATTCCACGCTCGCTTTTGTAAAGACTAATTACAAAGTTCAAGGCTCAGAGTGCTCAGGTGCCATATGTAGCCCTGTTCGCGCCGTGGTATCGCCGAGTCTTTTCTCGAAACCGTAGAGAAGCACGATGGCATCTCATGACGATGTCACCCTACCCGTTATTTGTCGGGGCGACATGAGCTAGTCTGGGTTGCTGAGATCAACTTATATAGCCGTCAGTGGCTCCTCGGGAGTAACGTTCATTGTGCCATTGTCTTCATGTGCCCGTTGAAGAGTCAATCATGAAGCTCTCACTTTTCCTAACGGCTGGCTCTCTTGCCTGGGCAAAGCCATCTGGCTACAAGCTCGATTACAACAGATCACCACCTAACCTGTCGACTCTCGCCAACCTTACTCTGTTTGAGACATGGCGTCCTCGAGCCCACGTGCTCCCATCCTCTGGACAAATAGGAGATCCTTGTATGCACTACACCGATCCCAAGACAGGACTCTTCCATGTTGGTTACCTTCATGAGGGTGCTGCAGGCGCTACAACAGACGACTTGGTTACATACCGCGATCTTAACCCGGGCAGTGCTCCTTTCATTCGTGCTGGAGGTCTCAATGATCCCGTGGCCGTCTTTGATGGCTCAGTTATCCCCTCCGGCATCAATGGCACGCCTACGCTCCTCTATTCCTCTGTCTCATATCTACCCATTCACTGGACCATCAACTACACTCGTGGCGCCGAATCCCAATCCTTAGCCGTGTCAACAGATGGTGGCCGTAACTTCACAAAGCTGCGACAGGGTCCAGTAATTCCGGAGGCTCCGTTCGCCCTCAACGTAACGGCCTTCCGTGATCCTTTCGTTTTCCAGAACAAGAAGCTTGATACCCTCTTGGAGAGCGAGCCAGAAACATGGTACACTGCCATCTCCGGTGGCGTTCACCAAAAGGGTCCAAGCATGTTCCTTTACCGTCAGCACGACCCCGAGTTCCAGTACTGGGAGTACCTTGGCGAATGGTGGCATGAGAAGGCGAACACGACTTGGGGCGATGGAATCTGGGCTGGACGTTATGGTTTCAACTTCGAGGTGGCCAATGTCTTCAGCATTGATGAAGAGGGATACAACTCTGAGGGCGAGACGTTTATGACCTTTGGAGCCGAGTGGGCAGATAAGCCCATCGTACCACAGGTGTCGACTTTCCGTGATATGCTCTGGGCTGCAGGAAACGTCTCTCTCTACAATGGCAAGCCCAAGTTCACTCCTAGCATGGTTGGCAAGCTTGACTGGGGACGCTCTGCTTATGCTGCCGCCGGAAAGTATCTACCTTCCGACTCAAAGGCGTCGTCCAAGAGCGGCGCACCAGACCGGTTCATCAGCTACCTCTGGCTCACCGGAGATTATTACGGCGACCTCAAGCTTTTCCCAACTCCACAGCAGAATTGGACTGGCGCTCTTCTGCTTCCTCGTGAGCTTACCGTCGGAAAGATCAGCAACGTGGTCGACAATGAGCTTGTGCACGAAGAGGGCTCTTGGCGCGTGGAGAAGAACGAGTCGGGTGTGGTGGAACTCAGCACTTTGAAGCAGGTCTTCGCTCGTGAGCCTCTGGCTGCGTTCACCAAGAAGAAGCCTATCGTCGAGTCAGGCCGCAAGGTCAGCAAGTCCGGATCTACCACTTTCGATCACAACCCCGAGTCAAAGTTTTACGTCCTTAAGAGTTCCATCTCGTTCCCCAAGTCAGCCCGCGACTCCGACCTTAAGGCCGGTTTCCAGATTCTGGCTTCAGACAAGGAGGCCACGACCATCTACTACCAGTTCTCGAACGAATCTGTCATTATTGACCGTAGCAACACCAGTGCTGCGGCCCTCTCTACCAGCGATATTGACTCTCGAAATGAAGCCGGCCGATTGAGGTTGTTTGACGTTGTCATTGATGACGAGGAGCAGATCGAGACTCTTGATCTCACCATTGTTGTGGACAATGCTATCGTTGAGGTCCACGCCAACGACCGATTTGGAGTGGCTACTTGGGCTCGGTAAGTTTAGATCCTTTCTTCGTGTTGTGATATTGTGCTGACTTTTTAGTTCCTGGTATGCCGATTCGACTGATATCCGCTTCTTCCACAGTGGGAGCGGCGAGGTTACGTTCAGCAACGTGACTATTCATGAGGGCCTTGCGAATGCTTGGCCAGAGAGGAAGCGATAAGAAAGAGTTGGATCATGTATGATAATTTGATGCGAAGTGATAATGACTTGGCTATGAAGACTCAAACGGAGGCGACCGACTCGCTAAGAAATGTATATATTTAGCCCTGTGCATTTATCTGGCAAATGATAATATGTAAATAAGTTTCACACATACTTGTAATGCGTACTGTCCACTCGAAAGTTTAAGTGTTTTAAGCGACAGCGTGGAATTCGCATTGCTTCCCCTTCGTTCATGTTATGTGCGACATACCCTATTCACATTGGGATACAGATATTTACTGAATAGAGACCAGGACCCATGACAATTTAGGGTTTATAATAGAGTTACGGTCTTGGAGATGGACTTTTTTAGTTAAATCCGTTTCAAGGAGTATGTGAGGAGTTGGTCACTCGCGATCTAGAGTCTCAGTTCGCTGCTGGGGCATCATAATGCTCCAGAATTATAGACTCCGGTAGTTCAATAAAGAATTGAGATATATACTAAGCTTCAGTATAGGCTGTTAGATTAATGAGAGCACACCTTAGACATACTTTAGGTTAGATCATCTAAATTATTTTGCAATCTCTTAGTTCTTTTCCCTAAAGTTAGGTAGATAGATATTTCATTTGCCGAACCGCCCGAGGCGATCTGTCATGAACCTTGTACAACATCTCTATCGGAATGACAATAGCCGTGGAAAACATGATCTACTAGACCAGTGCGTATTGACCATAGAGTTCGGGCCCTTCGAAGCAGTAGTTACCGGGTAGATTATTTAACTTGGTAGCAAAAGTGGTATATCAAGACACCCCTGTTTTGAACCCTTCACACTAACATTGTTCTCGAACATAGAAGCCCATGATGGACGTCTTCGGTCCATGATATGGGTGACGTAAGGGAGTATCATGGGAGTCTCGGTACATCTGTTGCCGAACCATTGCTTTTGATCATGTTTATAATCATGACCCTAAACCTTACCGGAGACGTAGGAATTCTGGGGAAATTTTATTTCTAGATAAGTGCAAACAAATTGTCGCAGTAATAAGTTATCAATAATTAATATAAATCTGTTTTGGGTGCGGTTGAGTTTGTCAACTGTCTCTGAGCAAGTATACGATCAAGATTGAATGCCACAATCACGATACCCCAACATGTGTTCATGATAGACCCCAAATCTCGAACAGGTAACCATGACAAGTTGCATAGACCTTTATTTGTAGACTCATTCAAAGTTGTGGAATTTTACTGCTAAGAGCTTCAAGTTCATAAATGAGCTTTCGCATTCATCATGAGGAAAGTAGTTGTACAAATAAATTAATTATTCTATAAGCTCATGCAAATATCATTACGCTCAACTATTTAAAACACTTTTTACAGCTTAGCGCTCTCAACACGGCGACCAGTCTCATCAAAGTTGATCTTCTTGCCGGAGTTGAGTGACTCTTGGAGTGCGCAGCCGATCTTGACAGCCTGGACAGCGCCAGTAAGCTTGAAGGGCAGCCTGTTGTTGTCGAGGACAGCAGCAGTGAACTCATTGGCCTCTGTGACAAAGGCGTGCTCGAAGCGGCCGTAGTAGTCGCCAGGGATCTGTCGGCGCACACCGGCAGCCTCGTGCATCTCAACGAGGTTGCCAATGGGGTTGGCGTTGATGGCGAGCTTGCCCTCAGTGCCGATGACCTCGGTCATATCGTGTTGACCAGCAGCCATCATGCGCGAAGAGTAGAAGTAAGCGACCTTGCCGCCCCAGAACTCGACAATGCCGACACCGTTGTCAACGTCCTTGTGCTTTCGCAGCTCGGGCTGAACGGCAGTGATACCAGTAGCGACGACGGATTTGACGATAGAGTCCTGGCCGAAGTACCACAGAGCAAGGTCGATATCGTGGATGTTGCAGTCGACAAAGATGCCACCGCTGAACTCAGCGTAGGCGACGAAGAAGCCAGAGGGGTCGAGCTTGTCGCAAGTCTGAGATCGGAAGACTGAGGGACGGCCAATGGCACCGCTGTCCATGCGGTCAAAGGCATCTCGGTATGAGGCATCGAAGCGACGAGAGAAACCGCACATGACCTTGAGATGAGGCTTCTTGGCGGCAGCATCGACAACGGATTGAGACTGTTGAGAAGCAAATAGTTAGTCGTTTTGGCCTTAAATACTTAATGAGGTGGGGTAGAGATTAAACATACAATCTCAACGCTGGTGCTCAGAGGCTTCTCGCACAGAACGTGCTTGTCAGCCTCAATGGCCTGAATAGCCTCCTCAGCGTGTGCAGTGGTGACGGTAGCGACCACAACGGCCTGGAGACCGGGGTGCTTGAGCATCTCATTGTAGTCACTGTAGATGACGACACCCTCGAGGTGAACCTTGGCCCAGTCGGCTTCCTTCTGGACGGGAGTAAAGGCAGCGACGAGCTCAGCGCGGGGGGTTCGGTTGTGGAAGTTGAGGGCATGACGAGCGCCCATGCGGCCGAGGCCAGCGACGGCGACTTGAAGCTTGGGAGAGGCCATTGTGAGGGGAGGAGAAGGATGAGAAGGGAGTGGTAGAGGAATTGGGATTGCGAAAAAGAGCGGGAGGTCCAGGAGTGTGATCTGGCTGTTTGGACTTGAGCTTTAGCTTATGCGACTGTCGGGCCTTCAACAACAACAATGAGACTGAAGAGTAGAGACTGATTGAGAACCATCATGAGCGAGCTCTCGTCCCTTATACCTCGAGCTCTTTCGGAAATCGGACTCCGCAATGTTTATCCACCGATGCGTAAAGCGAATTCGGAGCTCTGGCGGCATTGTAGCTTGCTTCTTTGGACCCTGTTGTCTCGTTAATCCTCCACATTAGATGCTATTGGACATCGACGGACGAGAACTCAATACCCCACGTTCTGTGTTACAAGCGGTCTGTTCGTGGCTTGAAATGGTAATCACAAGATCGACATTCGCCCTTTCTTGTGTGTCTGGGTGACAAGGCCAGCTAACAATTCGGTCATGAGCATGCGTAGTCCCCGGGTTAGTAGACCATGTTCTCTCGTCTTGAGACATGTAAGTTGTAAGCTGCGGCCGCTAGTGGAGACTATATCCAAGATTTCCAGATACAGCAAGTCACTACGAACTGGTAATCGGCGCCTCCTACTGTGTCTAGACATGCGTATAGCCCCCTTGTCCCTTGTTGTCCCCGCAAATGACATGGGTTGTCTCCGCACTTCTCCCCTCGGCTGGGCATGACTGTGGCTGTTTACTTATGACCCCTCCCTGACTCGAGGAAACAGACTTGATTGGAAACATTGTCCGAGTGGAAGAAAAGAACAAGTTGGAGACTTCTTGTCAGGGAAAAACTCGCCGATATCCTGCCCAGACTCTCTCCACTAAATGCCATGCACCTAGTCTTAATTTGGTTCGGTTGATTCTTCCCCGCATGAGGAAGCTTCCTAAATCGTCATCGTGAATGGCTGGCAAAATAATTCGTCCAAATATTTCGCAAAAATTTCCCGACATAATATCACAAGACACCAAGTACGAAATCTCACGATGGTCAGACCTCGGAATAAATTGCAAGGTTTTTTGTTCAACAAGGTCACGCAGTAGTTATCGGCTTTGTCTCTTGTGCTTAATACAAATTGTCTTCTTCCCATCATCTCTCATTACCCAAGGTGATCTTTGAACCATGACTGACTGTTCCGAAGTTCAAACCCGTCCACAACACACGACGTTTACAGCTCCGAAGCTAACCATTACTCAAGTAGCCTGGAAGAAATTGCTAAAGGCCAAGCAGCACTCGGTTGGATATTAATCTATTCACTAACCAGGGCTCTCTGAACACTCAAGAAGGATTCAACACCCACCTTTGCTATGGAGACAATTAATCTGGTAACTCTTGATTAACTCTACTGATATTCATGGTAGATGATCATGAAGCCAGACTTGCTGCGGAGTTCGTTGCGCCTCCCTCCTCCTCTCAACCAAGCCCTTCTCTTCAGCAACCACCAACTCCCGTCGCTCGTGCCGCTGAGATAGAGCATGTGGAAGTCATGGAGGTTTCTCAAGAATCGGAAGCGGAAAGAGACATTGATACCTCGCATTACTCCTGTTGAGTAAGAGCCTTGGGTCAATGTACTCTGTGCGTATTAATTGCGGTCAATTGATCAAATTCGTTATACAATAATTCATAGCAGGGAAGAAACAAGAAGGTCGACCGATGAAAAGGTCAGGATGGTAGCAGAGGCTGCCAGAGAGCACCTCCTTGGGGGAGTCTACCAACATCTCCCCCATTCAAGGAAGACTAGTCCTTGGACGGAGGTTTTGCTGCCGGGTCGTTGGCATTTTGTGCCATGGAAAGACTTTTAAAGATACGCAAAGTCTAGTCAGTTGGTCCCATAAATAATGCAGATATTTGCCTAACTTTAGTATAAGTTACTATAATAACTAAGGCATACTTTAGGATAAGAATTGCCTGAAGTGCCTAATTTATTTGTCATTTCTTACCTAAGTTTAGCAGAATCTCGAATATTCACCGGACGGCCTACCAGTTTACACGTCCCGACTACACTTTCGTATAACAGTCAAAACTAACTAGTCCCATGTGTTTCGGAGGAAGACATAGAAAATGATTGGTCAGTTACAAGGAAATGGAGAAATTTGGAGATGCCTGATGCTAACAAATGTATGTTTGTATAAGTTTAGGAGTCTCATCTGCCGAAACGTCTAAGAAAGAAAGCCCTCGAACAAGAACGAATCCTCCAGAAAGCTATCTCCGAGCAATACATCCTATATTCCATCGATATATGAACAAGGTTCAAAAACGAATGCCGCCCCAAGATGCGCAATCCTCCATCTTAGGCCTTGGTAATCTCTTCAGCAGTAGTCGACTTGTTGGCCAACTTCATCTCCTTCTGAATATCCCTCGCTCGCTGGACACCAAAGCCATGCTGGAAGATCTCTCGGATATCCTCAAGAGTCATTCCCTTGACCTCAGGGTAGCAGAAGTAGATGCAGACCCAGCCGAGGATGCAGATTGCGGCATAGAAGCCAAAGGCACCAGAGGGGGTAGTGTTCTCCATCTGAGTAAGGAACGTGGAGGCAACGATGATGTTGGAGCCCCAGCAGGTCATGGTGAGCATCATGGTTCCCATAGCACGGACTTCCATGGGGAAGAACTCGCTGGAGAGCCAAGCAGTGTTGCCGATACCGGAAGAGTAGAATCCGACAAAGACGACCATGCTGATGAGGACGACAATAGCAGACCAGCCAATCTTGGCGTCAGAAGCCAGAGATAGATCATGGTTGATGGGGATGTACTTGAAGCAGACAGCAGCGATGACGAGTGCGAGTCCCATGAAAGGCACAGTGATGAGCAAAATTCTTCGGCGGCCGGCACGATCGACGAGCATGAGGTTGACCCAGGTGAAGATGAAGTTGGTTCCAGCAATGACGGTACCGACAGCCACAGGATTGGAGAAGCCGACAAGAGAGAAAAGCAGGGGGGAGTAGTACATGAGAGAGTTGAAGCCGCTGAGCTGAGAGATGGCCATAAGACCACAAGCAGAAACGAGAGCGCGGAAGTTGGCAGGGTTGACATAGAGCTGCTTGAACACCCACCAGCCAGACTTTCCAGCATTGAGAGACTTGGCCTCGTTGACGTGGTAAGTGATGTGGCGGACCTTCTCCTGCACCTGAACTTCTGTGCCATTGGGGAAGATTCGGCGGATGACTGCGGCGGCTTCCTCAGTCTTTCCGTGGTAAATGAGCTGGCGAGGAGATTCGGGGCAAAAGGGAAGGAGGGCTCCAAGGATGAGAGCAGGAATGGCACCGCCACCAACCATGTATCTCCAACCACCAGCAACATGAGCAAAAGCAGCTCCAACGCCGTATGAAACAAGCTGTCCGCCAGTGATAGACATGTTGTCAAGTCCAATCATTCGTCCTCGATACTTAGCAGGTGAAACTTCCGCGATGTAACTGCTTTCATGTTAGTATATGTAACTCTGTGATATCGGAGAGAAGCGTTGTGTTGTTCCTACTGGGCAGCCCAGATCTCGGTTTATAGGATATGTCACAATGAAAAGAAGTAGAGAGGACTTACAGAGGGATAATCATGGCAGCTGAGCCTACGCCAAAGCCGACAACAATACGTCCGACAGTCATCTGAACGACGGAGAAGGATGCAGCCTGGATGATAGCACCGATGGTGAAGAGAACGCAACCGACATAGATGGCAACCTTGCGACCGTAGCGATCAGCCGTTGCTCCTGCAAAGATTGCACCGATAAAAGCACCGCCCGAGGTAATAGAGGTAACGAGTTCCTTCTCCTGAGAAGTAAGGGTCTTGCCGAGGTCTTGGTTGATGTAGACTGGTATCGGTTGTAAGTATATCTTCTATCATAGGCAGTGCATACTTTAAAACCTACCGAGGACAGCGGAGATAATGCCAGTATCATAACCAAAGAGCATGCCACCGATGGCAGCGGTGATACTGACAAGCCATGAGAACTTGCCAGTCTTGGTTTGCTCGATGGAGTCGAGATCGTCGATGTTGATCTCCTGGATAGAATTAGGAGAACCACTATCCTCGAGGTGCTCGAGATGCTCCTTTTGATCGACCTTGGACATGATTTCGACTGAGGAGTTGTTTGTTTGTTTGTTTGGTATATGGTTTCACGCCGAGGCGATCCGTTGGTTGAGGAGGTGTATACACAAGATAGGAAAGAGGATTGGAATAGATCCAAAGAGATCCCTGTTCGATTGGCAAACAGGTGGAGAAAAGAATGCTTGAGAAGTGGAGGAGTTGTGATGCTGATCTGGATGAGAAATGATTCAGATGATGTTCCAACGGCTTTCTTATATACTGGATGCTCACTATGAAGCACGTCCCCCCAACCAGGATTTCGACTTAAAAGACCAAGCTTGCTACTCCAAAACTTGGTTATCTGTGATGGTGGTGAGGAGATTGCCTTTCTCAGCTTCCCTAGCAAGGAGAAAAACGTGGAATGACTTGGGGTGTGCTACTCAATGGCCCCCAGATTCCCCAAGGAAAGCGGCGTTTTGACTCAATTCTCTAGGACAAGCCGGCCATGAGATTGGCTCGTGCCGGGGTCTAGGCCCGTCTAGTCTAATTTACTCCAGATTCTTTCCAATCAAGCATCTTCCCCAGAAAGATTGGCACTAAGACTTCGATGAAGCCATCCCCAAACGATCGCCAGACTCCACCAAACCCCATGGGGAAGAGTTCAGTGGCGGGGTAGGGGAGACCGAGGGCGATTCTCCAGTAAGCTTCAGGGAGTCGCGTGTTAAAGTTCAGGGCTAATTCCATATTGGCGGCCCCTAATTCGCCTGTTCTGCGGGTGTCCACCGAGCGCAGTTGCCGTTTCTCCATGCGGGGTTTTACTGCCCGCGCCTACCTGCCTTTTACGAGTGAAATAGGAAATTTCCTATTCGAATCCCTTTCCTCCTCTTTCATCCTTCATCCCTCATCATCACCGACCTTTGACTGGCACGGCCCGTTTCGTTCTTACTTATTGTCTGTTTTGGAAATTACGGTAACAGGACACGGCATGACGTCTGGTGGCCCTTGTTGCCTCACGAACCATGCAAGAGTCTCAACCACCGACGACGACTACTACAAGGCCTCTCAACCCCTGTACAGTAAGTGACCCCGCCCCGGAGTCTGAAGTAACAGGCCATTATAGCGGACTGTGTGCTGATAGTTGCTGGTTTCAAGGTTTGCAAGCAAAGGTGAGTCTCTATCTTGTTAACTGGGGCAATATCGCCCGTTGATGGTTGCTCCATCAAGTCTCTAAGAGCAATATTGTCTGACTATGTACTTGCTATTAGGCATCTCAAGTGTAAGTCCCTTGGCTGGAAGGCTTTGACCCCCTAACAATATGTGCTGCTAGTGTCTTAGTCTATGCGTGTCCTGTTATCTCCTGGTTACTGATGCTTAGGTGAACAGGTGATAACGATAGACCCTCTTGTGCAAATTGTCGAAAGAGCGACACTGAATGCGTTCGTGGGTTTAGTGTTAGATTCCGACATGGGCTGAATCCTAGGTATGTTGTTTCTATCCTGAGACTTGATTGTCTGTTGCTGATCACTCCCAGTATACGATCCAGTAAGGCCATTGAGGCCAAGAACCGGGACTACAACTTCTCTCAAGATCAACCATGGGTAAAAACAAACAGAGCCCTAAGTTTCGTCGATGAGACTCCAGACATCATCAACATTCATGACTCCAGCACTGGGAACTTTGATACCTTGGACAACTTCAACATCGGTCCTGACATCGACAACGTTAGCAACCATTCTTCGCCACCCCCTGCCCCTTTACAAAGGTTTCGATCAAGGGACTCTGGTCCAGTCTCGGAGCAGGACAGACCTCACTCAACGATCAACCTGGAAGGGTCTCCGTTGACTAGAGATGGCGAGCGTCCTTCTAAGAAACGAGCGTTGAGTTCGTCTTCTAACGGAGCATGGAGAAATACTCCTCGCTCAAACCCTAGCGATACCCTGTCACCCAGCCAAAAATCAGTCGACAATGGTCCTTTTGCAAGATACCCCGGATCTCCAACTGTCGAGTCACCTACTCTCGATAATGAAATTATACTAGGAGTTGGAAGCCCCCAGGTTGCTGCTGCACTCGCCAACTCTCGTCAAGCAGATCTTGCAATTCCGGTGGATCATGTTACCGAGGCCATCTCTGGCATCTATCTCGACACGCCGAGATGGCCACTGGAGGATCCTCAAGAAGCGATGCTATTCTACAACTTCGTCCACGTTCTAGCACCCCTCTTCGATCTATGCGACAGCGAACGGCATTTTGCTACGATCGTCCCACGCCGGGCTGTTATCTGCCCACCTCTTATGAACGCGGTACTTGCTGCTTCTGCCAAACGATTGAGCAGGGTGGACGGTTTCGATGGATTGGTAGGCGACCGTTATCACCAGAACTGTCTCGATGCTCTTATTCCGGCCTTGTCTAGTTCAGCAGCGGTTATGGACGAAAACCTCCTGACTGCAATTGTGATTCTTCGGTACATGGAAGAGCTTGACGTTCCACTCACATCCGCAGAGGTCTCAAGCGAGTCCCATCTTGTCGGTACCCGAGTCTTTGTCGCCGCTCAGGAAAAGGTCCTCGACTTTACTGGCCTTCGTCGTGCGGCATTCTGGGTGGCACTTCGACAAGAGATACATATGGCGTTTATGCAAGCCCGCCCAGTCGATCCGAACTTTGCTCTAGAGAACATCTCTCGTTTGGTGCAGAACGACGACACGTGTTGTACCTTCGCAAATTTGACCATCTTGCAATGCGCCGCCTGCCTCCGGTACTGTTACGGGTCTGAAGACCAGAGCTTTGCAACTTGGGAGAGGTTACAAGAGGCGCAAGAGCGATGGTGGGCAGAAAGACCATGGCATTTCCACCCCATGTATATCAACGTTGATGGACCTGGGAATTTCCCCCAAGCACTCTATCTCAACGATGCCGTCGTCACGGGGGTGCTTCACTACTTGCTGATCCAGGTCCTGCTCGCAGCCCACAACCCCAAGATACCTAAGCTGGGCCCTGGACAGGCTAAGGCTTCCAAGTTGATCAATGAAGAGATCAGAAATACTGTCAAGATGGTCTGCGGAGTCGCTGAGGTATAGTAGTTCAACTCCGAACTGAGGACATCCTACTAATATTTGTTGCGTCAACTAGTCAAATCAACGCAACCCAACTGGCTATGCGTATGTTCTCTTAAGATCTGTTTGAGATAATGATCTCCACTGACGATTCTTCTACAGATACGCATGCCTGGCCATCACTATGGGCGGCGACCGATTCAACAACATGTTCGAGCAAGAAGCGCTTTACCAAATTCTACAGAGAGCAGATACACAATTCGGATGGCCAAATAGAGCCGTGTAAGAGCAATATCACAATTATACAAGGACCAATCTGACAAAATTTCGCAGGCAAGAGTATTTAAAGGAAACGTGGGGTTGGACTGAATCACCTATGAATGTGAATTCTGGAATGCCAATTGCGGGAATGCTAAATAGCAACTTGCAACTAGTATAATAATCATGATCATAATGAAGAAATTACTGCATTTTCTGGCTCAATGTTTACTTCGGTATGGGAGGTGAATCTGGTGTTGAGGCCTGCATTGGGATGTCTGCTCACAGGGTACTACCATAATGCGACATGGATCATACTGGTCTCTTACTTGGGACAGGATTAGCGTGTCATCACTTTCTCGTGTTTGCTCAGTTGTCCTGTAAAGATCTGGTTTTACCATATCGGCCTTGTATCCGGCTCATATCATGGGTCCATATGTATCGGACTTCTCGCCACATATAAGTTAGGAGAGACCGGCCGAAGCACCATATCCATCATCTATTGCATACCAAGAGCTTGGTCTGATAATTTCGTACCAAGACAAGATTGAGATCACGGACTTCACACCGTCAGTGGGATTGTCTGACCATGTGACACGAGCTATCGATCAAAAGCATTCGCCTGACTTGAAAGCAGCCTATTATATGAAAGTATTCGTAACATCATTAAGCATATTCGTCACCCTAACCCTCCTTTTCGTCAATATCATCCACACCCAGGTCTCGACGCCAAACCTTGAGAGGCATAGGTCCAGGCGAAAGATTCATCGCCTCCCGCCTCTCCGGCGTCCATTCGGGGTAAGGCAGCGCCCACTCGTAGCGATGTACGACACTGGCCAATAACACAGTCTGCTCAAGGTAACTGATATTTCGGCCGATGCAGCCGCGGGCCCCGGCGCTGAAGGCGATGAAATACGGCTGCAAGTCCTTGCCCTTCTCTCCGAGCCACCGCTCAGGGACGTAGGACTCGGGCTCCGGGAAGACTTGAGGGTCTCGATGCGTAACATAAGCAGAGATGGACACGGTGGTGTCGCCGGGGATGTAGTCGCCTAAAATGTTCCAGCCCTCAGGGGGTGTGCGGCGAGGAAGGCCGAAGGTGGTGGGAGGTGTAATGCGGAGGGATTCGTCCAGACAGGCTCGGAGGTAGGGAAGATGCTTGACCTTGTCATAGGGGGCAACGATCTCCTCGGGCTCTAGAACAGAGTCGACCTCTTCTCGGAGCTTGGCCATGCAAGAAGGGTTCTTAAGAAGCCAGTACATAACATTGTTCATCGCAATAGCAGTTGTGTCAGAGCCAGCGTTCATCATGATGGAAACCTCAGCGACGAGTTCTCCCCACTCAAGACCAGGGGGGTTAGCTTCGCTGTGATCCATAAGGGCTTGGAAGAAGTCGGGCAGCTTCTCGCCCTTCTTATACCGCTCGAGACGCTGAGTTGCGCGATGATAGACGATGTCGTTCCAGCCCTCGTTCAGATGCCACCACTGGCGGAAGTCTTTGGAGAACCACTTCGAAATCTGAACGCTGAAGTGGTACCAGTTTTCTGTCCAAGCAAGAATAGATTGGGCACGGGCGGTTGAATGAAGACACTCGCGGTAATTGACTTCGTGAATGGTTCCATCCATGCGCTCAGCCTTGACACGGTCATGACCTTGATCTAAAAATCCGAGACGTTCGCTGAGACCGATATCCGCAATCGCATCAAGGGTGAAGAAGTTGGTAAAAGCGCGATAGTCAAAGGTAAGGTCTTGAGGATTAGGGCGAGTAAACCCCTGCTTAAGAGGAAGGGTACAAGCAGCATCAGCAGCGCGAATGAAGCGCTCTACTTTATCAGCGACTTTGAACTCCCAATTCTCGAGGTTCTTCAAAGCGTACGCCGCAGAGAGGGCACGACGCTTTCGAGCATGATCGGCCTTGTCCACAACGTCGGCAAGATGAAAATGGGTTCCAGCGAGGGTCTCGTAGAACTCGCCCTTAGTGCATTTTGTGCCGTGGCCGTAGATATCCTTGATGGCTTGGACAGATCCGTAGGAGAGTGAATTGGGACCTGTACGGATCACGGGATGGGTCTTGTGCATCTCATAGAGCGTATGTGAGCGGAAGCCCTTGGCGGCTTCACGGACAAAGGGTAGGTTAGTTATTCCCGCCAAGGGGTGAAAGTTAGGATAGCGACGAAGGCCCTTGGCATCGCGAAGATAGTCAAAGATAGGGTAGATGATGAAGTAGCCCAGAAATGAGAGGGCCGTAAGGGCAGCCACGAGTTCTGCATACATGATGGGAACTTGAATAATTACGACTATGGTTAGTAGAGATGTTGGCGAGGCCAAACATTTTGTGTTATACTTTACATATTGAAGATGGGCTTTTTTCTTACTACAAGTTCAACATCACAAGACACTCTGGTCAGTAGCCATATAAGACAGTAGCATTCAACGCTTACTTTCTATAACGGACATAAAAGGAAAGAAACTGGTTTAGGAAACTCAACGGATATAGGCTATTATAAGAGACTGTTCTAGTCTGTTTCGGCCATCCCCAGCCCTCAACACCATCTCGAGATGTGACAGATGGACTTGTGACTTTCAGTGCGGGGGAAACAAAAAAGGAAATATTTCGAAGGCGGCATTTCACATGAAATCTAGATTTGGTGATCTCGTCTTCCCCACGTTTCCCCACAGATCTCGTCATATGGTAGGGTCTTAGAGCTGGTGTGGATGAACTAGTCATAGTTCGCGTAGTTCCAAGCGAGGAAAATTTCCCCATTGAGACGATCCTCTCTGTGGCACACTCCTAGAACAGGCAAAAGTCTCCGTCGTATCCAAGAATCTTCAAGATAGGGTGCGGGGGATCCCCACGTTTTACCCTTCTCAAGATAGAAACTATCGGGTAGGGTTTCCAACTATTGAACAATGTTTAGAAGAGCCGGAGAAGAAGCGCGGGATTCTTATCTCGTTTTGGAGAACCCCATGGGGAGAGCGACTGGTTGAGAGTAGATGGATGGAAATATATATGAAGTTTGAGCGCTCTTGTCCTCGACTTGACAAGAATCAAGCCGATTCCAATTCACCTTCTTCTTCATAGTCGTTAGCAATCATGTCCAACGCCTTTGCTGCAGACGCCGTTGCCCGGCTATCCCAGCTGGGACCTCCCCAGACAATCGCTGATCTTGCTGCGTTGAGTGCTGTTGGTGTTGCTTCAGCAGCCTATCTACTTCGCGGCATTGCCTGGGATAGACCAGACCCTTACCATCACATCTGGTTCGAGCGCATGGGATCAAAAGATGGTGCATCTTCAGGACCCAAAGCGACTCGTGATATTGCAAAGAAACTGGAGGAGACTGTAAGTTCTTTACTACACATCATCAGCATAGACAATGGATACTGATACCTCAATCATAGGGCAAAGATGTTGTCATCTTCTGGGGCTCTCAGTCAGGCACCGCAGAGATGTTTGCGAACCGACTTTCCAAAGAGTGCCATCTCCGATACGGTCTTCAGACTCTCTGTGCTGATCTCTGCGACTACGATCCCGAGTCTATCGCCAACCTTCCCCAAAGCAAGCTCGCCATCTTCATCATCTCCACATACGGCGAGGGAGATCCCAGTGATAACACCGCCGCGTTCTGGGAGTGGCTTCACAAGCATCAAGATATCCAACTACCTAATCTGAGGTACATGGCGTTCGGCCTGGGTAACACCAGCTACCGATACTACAACCGAGTCATCGACGTTGTCGCCGAAGCTCTTGACAAGGCTGGCGCTCAGCGTCTGATGCCTGTAGGCAAGGCCAACGATGCCAATGGCGGTACCGAGGAGGATTTCCTCTCCTGGAAGGACGATGTCTATACCCACTTCCAAGAGAGGCTCGGTTATGAGGAGCGGGATATTCCCTATGAGCCAAGCATCAAGCTTGTAGAGGATGAGTCTCTCGATGTTATGGATCTCAACCTCGGCGAGCCCATTCAAAACCGAAGTGGACCTGCAAAGATCGTCAAGCAGTACTCTCCCATTCGTCCTTTGACCGTTCAGTCATCGCACGAGCTTTACACATCGCCCGGACGAAACTGTCTTCACATGGAGCTCGACATTTCAGATCAGCCTGAGCTTCGATACCGAACCGGTGATCACTTGGCAGTCTACCCTATTAACCCCGACCACGAGATTCAACTTCTCCTCAAGGCTCTTGGTCTCCAAGAACGAGCTGAGAAGCCTGTTCTTGTCCAAGCTCTAGAAGAGGGAGCTGCCATCAAGATTCCCAGTCCCACTTCGGTGCTGGCCCTCTTCCGTCATTATCTTGAAGTCTCAGCTCCCGTGTCTCGAGAAACTGTTGGTCAACTGGCGCGATTTGCGCCTTCGCCTGAGATTGCTGAGATATTGTCAGCTCTGGGTAAGAACAAAGAGGCGTATGCGACTTACATCGCCAAGAACCATATCACCCTAGGTCGTCTTCTATACCTGGTTGCCCCCGGAGCTGTATGGGACAATCTGCCTCTGTCATACATTGTTGAGACTCTCCCTACCATCCAGCCTCGTTACTACTCCATCTCCTCCTCAAGTACTGTTTCCGCCCGCAAGCTAGCCATCACTGTCGGCGTCGACAACTCTCCTCTGCAACAAGACTCGAACAAGTCCATCCGAGGTGTCACGACCAACTACCTCTACGCCCTCGGAAACTCGCTCAATGGTGATAGCACACAACCGGAGGTCGGACCTGAAGCTCCTACATATGCCTTGTCTGGTCCTGGCGATGCTCTCAAGGGTCACAAGGTCTTTGCTTGCCTCCGTCGTTCCAACTTCAAGCTTCCTACTGTCAGTTCAACACCCATCGTCATGATCGCTGCTGGTACTGGTCTCGCTCCTTTCCGTGGTTTCATCCTTGAGCGAGCTCGTCTCAAGGCTGTTGGAAAGCCCATTGGCAAGATGATGCTATTCTTCGGATGCCGCTCTCCTGACCAAGATTATCTCTATCGCGATGAGCTGGCCGAGGTTGCCAAGGAACTTGACGGTCATCTAGAGATTGTCACTGCATTCTCTCGAGCTGACGGACAGCCCAAGAAGTATGTCCAAGACAAGGTCGAAGAGCGAAAGAAGGAAGTTTGTGAACTTCTCCAGGATAGCGCTAGTATCTACTTCTGTGGTCGAGCTTCCATGGCGAGAGAGGTGGGCAATGTGGTTGAGGAGTCGATGAAGACACAAAACAACTGGACTGACGCTGAGGCCCGAAGCTGGGCTGAGTCGGCCAAGAAGGGCAGCAAGTGGCTTGAGGATGTTTGGGGTTAAAGAACAGTTTGACATTGGCGTATAATGGCGTTTGTCTATACTAGGCATGTTTTTGGTTATGGGAAATAACCTGCAGTTTGTAGCGATGCATGGAAAGGAAATGATATAGAACCAAATATAGAGGTTAAGGTTATGACTTACATGAGAGCTGTTCCTTGAGCAAGCATCCTGAACGTGGGAACAATGATCGATATAAGATACTATCAACTGAATCCCCGCAGTTCATATATTACAATAATAGAGCGGAGATACGATTGCATTCGTGACCCTGCAACAAGTAGTTTTGACAGCAATGGCAATACGTAACGCGAAGAGATAATCGGCATGGCTCATCAATTATATGATCTATATACGAAGATCATTGCGCTTTAGCAATGATCGATCTTGAGACTATTGGCATATTACTATTGTTTAAAAGGGAATCTTGATGCCAGAAGAACGCAGGGTCTGGAAAACACCCTGAGGGTCGTACTTCTTGCTAGCGGCGCGAAGCTTGGCAAGAGCCTCATCACCAACAGTTGACAGAGGGTCTTGTGTGAGATGAGCATAGTTGACAAACTTCCAGGGCCACCAGGCATCTTGCTCCTTAGCCTTGGCTTCGATTTCGTCGATGTAAGCCTTGAGGAGAGGGAACGCAGCCTCCTCGTTCTTCTCACCCTTGGCGGCCCATGTGAGAAGAAACATGATGCCATCGCCATCCTCAGTGTACTTATCCAGACCCATAACATTGCCGCCGTTGTTGACACCCTTTTCGGCGATGGACTTGGTGATGGGCTGGAACATGCAAAGTGTGTTGAGCTCAGACTCGGCACTGGGCATGAGAGCCTCAAGATCCTCGTTGAGCTTGTTGTACTTGTCGACAACGTAGCTTAGGACCTCAGCATTGGGCTTGAATGAGCTAGTGAACCAAATGTTACGGAAGTGAGGGGGTTGTCCAGAACCGAGGTCCTTGGTGACCTTGCTCAGCTTCTCAGTCACCGTGGTGTCGTTCTGGATATCGGGGACGCTGTAGTAGCCGTCGAAAGCCGAAGGCTTGACTTCGGCCTTGGTGTTCTCAATAGCGGCGTTGAGGATAGTGCCGCCAGCAATGGCAGGGAGATATGCCCAGTAGACGATGCTGCTAGAGTTCTCGTCCTTGGGAACGTTTGCGGTGAAGTCAATGAGAGCATCGATGACTGCAGGGCCTGACTCGGGCTTGTAGAGAAGGTTACCGCCCCAGATTACGGGGTTGTTGCGGTCCACAAGCTCAATAGGTGCCAGATCAATGCGGGTGATAAGGCCAAAGTTACCAGAGCCACCCTTCATAGCCTAACGAGTGAAGAGTTAGTATGGGCCACAATCTTAGGATGAGGCTATAGACACTTACCTGCCAGAGATCGGCATTCTCGTTGGCGTTAGCCTCGACAACCTCACCGTTGGCAAGGACGAGTTGCCAACCAACTACTGTGTCACAAGCCATTCCCTTAGTTATGTTAGTTTCTCCTCATATTGTCTTAGTTTTTAATTCACTTACATGTGATGCAGAGTAGAATGAGTTTCCTCCTCCGGTCACAAAACCGCCGACGCCAACAGTTCCGGCACGTCCACTGACAGAGAGTTAGGAATTGAAACAAGATAGCGAGCGTGCAAGCTTAACCTACCCAGCGACAGCGAGGCCATAAGGCATGAGGGTGTCGTAGACATCTTGCCAGTGACCACCAGGTCCGACGGAAACAATGTTCTTTTCCTCGTCATATGTTGTGCCGTTAAAGTAGCCTTTGATATATTAGCAAGGAGTCGACATCCGAAGTTATGTTGGCATTTCGCATGAACAGACTTACCAAAATCGATAGTAATACCATCCTCAACCGCGTTGGACAAGGCAAAGTTACCGTGGCCACCACCTCGGATACCAAACTTGCACTGGTTCTTGGTGATGACCTTGATAATCTTGGAAACGTCCTCAACGGTCTTGGGCAGAACCATGCAGTCGGAGTGAAGAGCGGCGCTAACAGACCAGTAAGACTCTAATCGCTCATTGTAAAGCGTCTGGTTCTTTGTGATGACCAGGTCGGTAAGACCAGCCTCGGTTAGAGTAGTGCACTGAGATGAGACGTTAGCCATGATGCCAAGTAGAGACTGCAGAGTGATTATTCGGGGAGAGGGATAGCTAAAGCAAGGCGAAAAGACAAAAAAGTAGTGTTAAGTGCTCATCAGGGGTTGTCGATCAACGCGAATGTCACATTGAAGGTCCGCTTCACTTACACATTGCGCACAGCCCGCTGAAACCATTGTGGCCCCAAAGGCAGCACCAGCCGCGAGAATATCTAGCTTCATGCTTGCAACGAAGAAATGTAACGAATAGATTGCGACCGCGTGCTAACAGACAGGAAGGATGCCCTCGGCGATAGAAGGAATTGAGATATCGTCTTTCGAATGGAAGAAAGGCAAAGATCTACGGTTCACGGACGAGGACGATCGTCTCTTATTAGTATGAATTCCTTCCTTAGCTGAACCCGTTGATCACTACCAGGCATGAACGGACTATGCCGAGAGAGATAACCCAGGGCGATACTGGCCTGATAGAGGGGCAAAGGAAGAGGCATTATCCCCAATGTCGACTGAGTTATCCGTCATGGGTCAGTGGGAACTCGGGTGCACAACTAACACACGGGAACTTAGGTCCACCAGAGTGTATGGATGGGCACGTCAACTCGGAGACAGGGCCAAAATAAGGAAATAGTTGAGGTATTGCTTGTTAAGCTAACGGGCTATAAGTTGCCACAGTACGATCAGATCTCGCGGATACCCTTGAATTAAAGCTAAGCTGCAACATTCACGAACTACACGTGGAAAAATATTGAAAGATGCAGGGTCAGAACGTAAAAGAGCCAAGAGGCGTTGGTTGCGAGATGCTGTTCCTTGTTCGCATCTGTGCCGTGATCCTACATCTGTACCTTGCACCGACCGAGGTTTCAAGCATCTGCATCTAAAGCCTCGGTCCAGCTCCGAGTCGGGGATTGCATTATTCTGTTGGTTGTAACCTTGATAATCCCCGTCCTTGGTCCTGAGACTAGTATGGGGGGGTCCCTGTTGATAGATGCTGATTTGAGGGGCCGCACAAGGGGTTTTAAGGAGATCCGCGGGTTATCCTAGCTAGCCTGGGTTCTCCACAGACGCGGTACAGGGGTTGAGATGTTGTTGAAGAAGCAGGGGTTGGCTTGTATATATGCTTCAACTTATATGCAATCTACAACTGCGTGTCCGCGAGAAGCGCATAATAAGAGTAAAATCGTAAAACAGTACCATAGTCCTTATCAAGGTCTGTATGATACTTCCGTTACTATTGAAACCATTTCTCATGCGTTATATGTCATAGTTCCTTGTCAACGGTGTGGTTCAGTGGCGTATTTAACCTGTTCGGTTATGGATTGCCGCTTTACCAGCCGTGATCCACATGGTGTCAATCAACTCGTGGTATGAAATGCTGATCTTCGCGAAACTCCACGTTCAGCAGAGCGAACTCTCCGTACTATGTCCGTATATTAATGATACTTACAAGGACCCAGCGGTTGATGGGCAGGGCCGGGCCATCCTTGATTCCCACCGGACATTTTCAGTTTCCGCAGTATCTTGGGTTTTCCAACCCTCCAATAGCCAGTCCCCTGGGATCTACTACATAGCATAAAATTACTTCACTTCGCCTCACCAATAAATAATAGCAGACTAGTATCACCTTCAACAACTGCAAATGACGCAAATATTTGGAATCTCTAGCTTCTCAGACTTGAATATGAGGCGATGGTTGATGAGCATGAACCCTTGGATATGAATCCTAGCATGACTAGCTGTGCATACGCTGATCCGATCTAATTACCATCAGAGGATCGCAACGAGAAAAGGTACCTTGATAACCAGACGAATGGCGTTGTAACAAAATTTGAGGAATGCCTTGTAACAAAGAAGACTAGGTCACAAACAGTTTGATCACGCAAGCAACGCCCAAAACTGACAAGTGATGACTCTAAATAAGGTCCAAACTTGTATCAAGGCTCGGAATCCTTTGGTTACCGACCGGTCCTCTTGGCAGAGAGGCAAGTTTGAAGATCTTGCTCGTTCTGTAACGGCTACCTTGTCAGTTCAGGGCTTAGCATAGCCGTGCTGGAGATTGCCTACGGAAAACACGGGGTATCTAGACGATATCGAGTCCTTTAAACACATTGACCGTCAGAATCGTACCACTCATGCTTGTGCGTGGATCCGCGGTCCCCGTGCCATGTCCGTGGCTGCTTCAAAACTCGGGTCCCAGCACACGGATCTCTTGGCTGCAGGCAAAAGCAAAACGTAGTGCAGCAGAAGATATCTGGAATCTCTTGTTCGGGTCAATGGAAGCCGGTTACAGTGATCACCAGGTTGCGGGGTGCAGGATTCTTAAGTCGGATGAGGATGTGCATAGTAAAATTATACAGATTATCAATTTGTGTTATTCCCTATGCAACTGGAACCTGTGAGACTGGTATATCCCTGTTAACAGTTAATCAAATCAGAGTCTTTGAACAAAAGTTCTTGACCCTATCATCAACATCATCCCGAGGCTGTGGAGGCGAGAACCACAAATTGACATATACTACCCCTGTGATCGGTATCCGCGAGCTAAGGGGCAAGACACACCATCCTGCAATTCGATGGCAAACGAGTGGGAGCTATCGATGAAACTTTGATACACGCCCGTCTTCCCGAATGGCATTTCAACTAATTAGCCTCCATTTCCTGTCGTTCCCACGTGTTGGTTCGACGACCTTTCTCTTTTTACCTAAGCCTTTCCCCAGACTGTTGGTTCAAAGCAACTCTTCCATGTCGACGACTTGATTCTGATCAAGATGCCCACGATAGATGGAGTCCCAGTGCTCCTCCCTGCGCCTGAGGGATATGTGGTGGATTTGGACAATCCGCGGAGACAAGGCGTTCCAGAAGCCTACTATGTCTCGGGGTTTGGCATGGCTCTCAGTTTTCTTTTTTTCATGCAGAGGTTATATGTCAAGATCTTTCTTGCAGGAGGCCTGCAGCTCGATGATGGTGAGTTTTGACATGTCGTTTTCTGTTCAGTTGGAGTGTTCGTTGTTGGTTCGTGTCTTGCTACCAACCAACACTCTGTCTTTGCGGGTCTAAACCACCGTGTCGGGACTGATCGACACTTGAAGAATAATACTGACAGTTTCATAGTTCTACTCATCTTTTCATATGTATGTGAACCAAACCCTCGGGACGACACTAATATCGCCCTAGAATGGGAGTATTGATTGACGATATACTGATCGTGACATGCACAGTTACTTGCAGTTGCGACAATAGCACTATGTCTTCGTTAGTATAACCCACAACCTCCTGGAAAATTGATCGACTAATGATTTCTTGTAGATATGTTCGCTATGGGAGCTGGCGGCATCCATGCTTGGGAAGTTTCTATTGACAAGTTCAATATTTATATGATGGTAGGATCTCACTTCGACTAACAACTTAAATTCGATAGACTGATTATAGACCAGGACGTCTACCTTGCCGCCTTCATTTATGTCCTCTGCGGTTCCCTGGCCAAACTCGCCCTCCTCATCTTCTACCTCCGACTATCCCCCCAACGATGGTTCAAGATCGCAACTTGGTCAGCTATTGTGATTATCTGCGGATACACCATCGGCATCTTCTTTGCCGGTATCTTTGCTTGCTCACCCATAGCTATGAGTTGGGACGTCACTATCACAGATGGAACCTGCATTAATAGACCAGGTCTATACATTGCAACAGCAGCAGTCAACATTATCAGCGATGTCATTCTCTTCATATTACCGCTACCAATGGTCTTCAAGCTCCAGATGCCAGTCAAGCAAAAGGTTGGCTTGATGGGTATCTTCACTATTGGATCATTAACGGTCGTTACATCCATTGTTCGGGTTGCGCTCTTGCCTGAAATGCTGAATAGCTCGGATGTGTCTTGGGCTGTAGCATATCCCAGTGTCTGGATGTGAGTGCTTTATCTACACCAGCGAAAACCCACGGAGGCTAACTGATTTTCAGCATCGTCGAGGCGAATCTCATCATCACCTGCGCTACGATGCCGACATTACGAAAGTTCTTCAAACATGTTGCCCCCAAACTCATCGGAGAGTCTCGATACGGCAGCAAATCGGGGAAATCCAAGTACGGCAACTCAAAGTACGGTCAACCCGACAACACCACCAAGCGTGCAAGTCGACCTTTTGCGCCTTCATCTCAACACCGTCGCGACCGAACCCAATATTCGCAATTCGATCCTGAAGAGGAAATGCCAGATGGGTTCGCCATGGGCCCTGTCAAACACCGCGTAGGACACAATACCAGTGTGGGACATGACGAGGATA
Organism: Fusarium stilboides; assembly: GCA_014822085.1. Classification (NCBI taxonomy): domain Eukaryota; kingdom Fungi; phylum Ascomycota; class Sordariomycetes; order Hypocreales; family Nectriaceae; genus Fusarium; species Fusarium stilboides. Next base: position 47,840 of record JAASAY010000233.1, read on the forward strand.
ACGCAGCGTGGGTAGACAGTGACTCAGAAAAGGGCATTGTTGCGGGCACGGTCAAGCCGGCTATTATGCAGACAAAAACGGTGACAGTGGAATACGAACGAGATCCTCTATGATGTATGGGAAAGGATCGGAAGATTGAAGATAATGAAGCGGCTTTGGGGCTTGTATAATGAAATCTGGTATTTCTGTTTGGGTAGATATGTTTTATTTTTAGATACCACTATCGTCAATATCTTATTCTGTATCAACAATGGATTTGATGTCAAGAAGTCCAAGTTCATTCATCCTAAGGTGCTCATGCTTACAGAGAGGCATAAGTGTCCAAGCCAAAAGTGCTCTCAAGCATATGTGCAACTACTCAATACCGAGCGATAGCCCTGCAGAGGCTTTTCTGGATCTTCGGGAGAACGAACAGTATTCAATTTAGTTTGACAGGTGACATAGAAGCTAGTCCAAGTCGTTCGTGCGACCACCAGGTACCGCAGAGCTTGACTATCTAGGATCGCATGGGTCACCCCAGAGGCTCTGAATAGTTGGCATGTCAAACTCAAACCATCATTCTCAAGGCGCATGAAACCAAAGCATCTTACCTCTCCTTCTGGTATATCCTTGAAGGGGTTGCGGCCAGGAAATAACACCCTCTCTAAGTAGACCTGTTCCGCAAACTCTGGCATAATCAGGATATGCATATGTCGCTTCGAAACTGACTCGATATTCAGCTTATAGTGGCGATTCCGAAACCCCGATTGATTTGCTTCAAAGATACCTGTTTAGGATATTGGCTGTCTAGCTTAATAGCCCGGGATTTACGTGCTGGTGAGTGGTGAGCTGCAAACCTCAAGGCTGAGCCTCAAGATACGCGGTCGAATTAGCGATGTCCCCCTTGAATGAAACCAGTCTATTAGCTCGCTATGCTCAATAAAGACCTTCCGCTTTAGAAAGACGCCGTCACTAAATGATCGGCGGCGGTTCGGGTCTAGGAGAAAATCCCGCGCCAACGTCTTCACCGTTCTCGCCCTGTTTAAATATTATTCCCGTGGGTTCTTGCGAGCGGGAATTGCTCACGATTTTGACATGTAGACAGGGGTTTCTTGATGGATCCTCGTTACGTACGTACAACACCAGGTCACGCAAAGCGGAAGATCTCAATGTTACGTGGGGATCCTGGCAAATGCTCCGGAGGATTCGTTCCCTTGTAATGGTGATCCACAGCCAACTCCACATGAATGGACGGCGATTATGTTGTAGAAATACGGATGATGGAGCCCGATAGATTGATATCTGATATAAATAATTGGACACTCTGTCTTGTGCTGTCGCTCAATTATTAGCGAGGCAACGAGGTAATTACCGAGGTTGTGAGACCCTGCAATTTCTCTGAAAAGTTTAGAACGCACTCGTAGAAGTGATAGAGTGTTAGGAGACATTTTTTGGAACATGCAGGGTGAGATATTGCAAAAGGTAGACTCAATCATCAATCAGGGTATGTATTACTTCGCTATAATCGCAAGTTGGCCAACCAATCATCTTACAACTTTGCACCCAAAGAAGACCATGTCTCCTTGATGAGATCAGCAGCCTTCTCACCAATTCCATACGCTGGCATCTGCGTATGTCCGTTGTTCACAGTAGGCATGATGGAGCAATCTGCCACTCTGAGACCCTTTACTCCCCGAACCTGGAGCTTCTCATCAAGCACGGCATTGGGGTTATCAGCCTTTCCAGCGGCGCATGTTCCACTGGCATGGTAACATGTTGTAGCGTTCTGCTTGACATACTCCTTCCAGTCATCTCGGGTCTTGAACTTGTGGTGCAAAAGCTCGGATGGCCAGGAGCCCTTGACAATATCCTTGGTTCCGGCACCCTCTGTGATGATCTCGTTGCCGTAAGCACATGCTTCGGCGAGGACCTCGAGGTCGAGGGGATCAGAGAGGTAGTTGCAGTCGACAATTGGAATGGCTGTGGCATCTGCATTGCGCAGTGTAACAGTACCTCGCGACTTGGGGGCGAAGAGCTCGGCGATCATACTGAAGGCATGCTTGTCATCGACAGGAAATTGATCATACTGCTTAGGTCCGCCATAGCACTCTGTAGTGAAGAACTCGACTTGGGGCTGCTTCGGTGTCAAGCCCATTGGATCTCTGCCTTGCTTCCTGGGAGCAGAGTTCCAGATCTGAGAGTCGGCGAGACGCTCATCGATACGAGCGTAAGCGAAGATGCCAAATGGGAAAGTGGTCAGGAAACCCTTCTTCTCCTCTTTCCAGAGTGCATATTGCTTTGTCAAGCCATCGTTGTGGTAGACCAGGTGATCGGTAGTGAGACCTTCTTTGTCAGTCTCGTAGAACATGAAGACAATCAAGTGATCTTGCAAGTTCTTGCCGACACCAGGGAGGTCTACGAGTGTGGTGATGCTATGCTGGCTTAGCTCATCCTTTGCGCCAATTCCTGATCGGTTGAGGATGTTGGGTGAGCAATAAGCGCCACCACTGACGATAACCTCCTTGCGAACCTTGAGTTCAACAACAGTACCGTCGGCTTGAACGGCTCGGACTCCAGTAGCCTTGAGCTCGCCTTGGGCATCCTTTTCGATGATGACCTTGTCAACATGTGTATCGACCATGAGATGAAGGTTATCTCGGGGCTGCTGCTTGGTGATGAAGTCTGCACTGGTGGTGCGAAGGCCACTGTACACTGTTCTCACGGAGTGACCGCATCCGTGAGGGTTTTCGCCTGTTGAGAACATGTCATGGTCAAGAGGAAGACCTTTTGATACCATGGATTCTCCAATGAGGTTGGAGATGGGAGCTAGGTCATGGGGTTCGGTGTGAACATGGCCTTCATGACCGTGAGAACCCTTGGTCTCCTTGAACCAATCTTTAGTGTGAAAGTTCTCAGCCTACACAATTATCAGTCTTGGATCTAAAAGATGCCACACAGATAGTATTGGGTCAGGATTTGAGATCGAGCCAAAGGACTCGTGTAGGGCTTCGAATTTGGAAGAACGCTATACATAGGCGCGCCACGGTCACATACCTTAGCCATGTACTTGAAGAACTCTTCGCCACTCCAGCCAGGAAGATCCCAATCGTTGAAGTCTTGTTTCTGCATTGCGTTCAGCATTTTCAGAGTCTCAACCCGGGGTAAGGTAGGCTCACCATTCCCTTGACCATCAGAGTACCGTTGCAACCAGACGAACCACCGAGGAACTTTCCTCGGCTGAGTTTGACTTGGCGGTTGTTGACAGTAGGGCCTGGTATAGAGACGACGTTCCAGTCCGTCTCTTTGTCAAAGTTCTGGGACCAGCTGCAGGCATTCAAGTCAGATATATAAGGCAGTAACGAAGGCTTTGACTTACCCTCCCACCATGTGGACGTTTTCGAGATGCTCATTGTGAGGGCCAGCTTCAATCACTAAAACTTTGGCATCGGTATCCTCAGCAAGGCGTGCTGCAACGACGCAGCCTGATGTGCCACCGCTATGAAAAGTATTAGTTATCGGAACGGTTCTTAATAGCCGATAATACGACGGTAGCCAAGGTGAATTTGTGAGACTCACCCGCAAATAATGAAATCGTATGTTGAGTCAGGAGCAGCCATGATGTTGTCTGTTGTGATATCTGGACAATTTTGTAAGAGATAGAGGAACAATGAAAGAAGACTGTCTCATGTATATAATTCGAAACCAAGTTGGAGGTCTTTGTTTCCCTTATAAGTGACGACTCAAGGCCCACTATCACAGAGGTCGCCATTGGAAGTGGTGCCCTTTGGCTTCGGGGACCTCATTGTTGGGGTTCCAAACAACACCAAAAGAACTCGTAATGCATATCTAGGAGTTTGACCCATAAGTCCATACCTAAAGCAGCAATCCAATACATGTTCGTATGATCATTATTTCTCGTGTGCTAGGATCATGCAACGAATCCGGCCGTTTTCCGTGTCTAACAGAACCCTGAGTAGTCTCCGTTGGTCCAACTGTTGCATCCTCGCTGCACCTGTTACACACCTAACCAACGCGTTGAACTAGAGTTAGCGAACCTAGAACCAACATGTCCACGGTATGAGAGACTAGGAGTATCAAGACAAGACATTGCCCCTTGGCTGTGGTCCAAGCTAGAACCCATAACACAGCTTTCAAGCATCCAATCGGGGGAGTCCCTGGGGCATTGATGGCTTATGTTCTACCAGCGACGTTGCAATGCAAGGATAGCCTATGAGACAGAGAACATAGGCAATGAATAGAGGGGAGAGGCTGGGGTCAAGTTCCCTCAATCCCCTATCTTGATGCAGCTGCGGGTGCAGGTTGGGGCAGGGCAACTCAGCTATGGAGTACATATACTGTAACACCAAGGTACAATCGTGCAGTAGCTGAGACAGTCAGTGTTGAAGAGTACTTGAAAGTTCAATACAATGTCACATGCTGGCCAAGACACTAGAAGCGTTGAAGACGTTTAGCGTGGGCGGGCCACGTTCCACTGCCGCTGCAGATCACTGAGTCTAAAGCTGAGCCGTTAACACATCAGTGGGCCGAGAGAGCCTTTGACTTTCCTGAATAGTCATGGTATTTGTTCTAGCGGTAGGACTACGCGGCTTGGCGCTAGGCGCACGTTTCTGTACCATCCAACTTGTCAACTCGTTGATAGTAAAGTCAATTGCATGAATTCGTGGGAATGCAGTCATTCCTACGGATGTCAGGAATACCTTTTAACCATGCTGAGTACCCCCACAGACCGCGATGATCTCGGTCTGAATCTTGAGTAATGCACAGACGGACATTAACCAGGTTAGCCCTGTTTGGTTATATGCCACAACCAACACATGTCAGGGTTTGAGCGAGTTGTGGATCTGCATCTGCATCTATGTCAACCAACATCAACCAACAACTGACCAGGTTTCAAGATGCATACGAATCGCAGGCAAATGAACAATTTTATCCAGGTACCTGAAAGGACGATCACTCCTCAAGAGATCGAAGCCCGGGAAACCGGAATGCAACATGAAGAGTTTGAGAGTGAAGTAACAGCTATTCCTGAGGGAACAACCCCTAGAATGCTCATCACTGTACCAATTACACACTGAATCATGCATTCAGTTGACCGAGTTCCTTCACCAAGATCCACCTTGCACAGTTGCACTGACTAGTCCCGGTACCCAGAGACGCCATCAATTATTGACAAGACCTTGACGTGAGGTGGTCAATGCCTCCCTACACTCGTCGGCAAAGATTGTAGATTCCTGCATATGTTAGCTCGCTGTCATGCCCATTTCTTTCTCGTCATCTTCCATGCATGCTGCCACTTCCACGCACAAAACGTGGTTGGCTCCCGGTGTCTCACTTACATTAAGACAAACTTGCAAGTTTGTGCTACTGCGAAGATGCCTGCGACTCCCTTCCAGACTGAGGCCTGGACAGAGTATGGCCTTGGTACTGCTGTTTTGTTCTTGCGTTACTTTTCACGATGGCGAACAGTTGGGATCAAGGGGTTCCAGGGCGATGACTATTTTGCCTTTGCTGCATTGATTCTCTGGACAGTATGTGCTTTCTTTTGTGTTGGCTGTATGTTGGATTTACTTACTAACTGGTGCAGGGCGAATTGGTGATGCTGGAGCTCATCGGTAAGCCTTATCCTTTCCCCTTGCTTTTGTGGCTATGTGTTGGTTCGTGTGATTGCTGATCGATCCCTGTAACAGGTCAATCTGGCACAAACATTGGCGTTACCAATGAGATGGGTGCTAAGATGTCAGACCAGGAGATAGCCAAGCGCGAGTTTGGATCAAAGTGTCTCCTGGCAGGATGGAACTTCTACGTTACTCTCATCTTCAGCTTGAAGGCTGTGATGCTGTGCCTTTACAGTCGTATGACGTACGTAAAACATATCTGATTTCACATTGACGTTGCTAACATGTCTCTAGACTTGGTCTTTGGCAAAGGAAGCTTGTTATTTGGACACAATTCGGCACCGCCATTGCCTACATTGGTGTCATAGCTGCGATTTGGGGCCATTGCACGCCTGTACGCAAAAACTGGCAGGTGTATCCTAACCCAGGAGGTAAGTTATATCTGGCGAAGATTCTATCAGTATTCTAACTTATAGTAGACGCATGCACTTTGGCTGTTGCCAATTATCTTACTTTAGTGGTGTTGAACATTGTGTAAGTTGTTGACTGCTTATTCAGACTGAACAGTTGCTCACCGAATCTTAGAACCGATCTAGCCATTGTCTCTATTCCCATTCCTCTACTCTGGACAGTGAAACTCAACATCAAGCGAAAGTTGATGATTGGCGTTCTACTTTGTTCGGGTGTCTTTATTATGGTCGCAACATTGCTCCGTTGTGTCTTTTCTCTTCAGTATGTTTCCTTACAGCCTAAGCTCTCCCTTGGCTTTTTCTAACAGTTATATAGGGACATTAATGGTATCAACACATCAACTATCTGGGCTATCCGAGAGACATTTGTCGCCATCATCGCCGTCAACGCCGCCGCTATCAAGCCTCTCTTCTCAGCCTCTCGATGGCTCATCTCGAGTAAGGGAAGCAGTCATAATAAGGGAACGAGCAGTTATATCAACAAATACGGACATCCACTGGGAACAATCGGTGGATCAGGTGTCTCAGCAGGTCTATCTGCGAATCGTCATCAAAAGTACATGACACATCTCGACGACAACTCGAGCGAGGAACACATTGTTGGCAAGCCCCAGTTTGTGGGTTATAACAAGCCTGAGATTCGAGCTGGCAGCACAGCAAGCGGGCAGAGCGATAATCAAGACGGCATCATGGTCACAAAAACATACGAGGTCACTCCTGGAAAGTCGACGCTGGATGTATAAACTTGGGATTGCTCAAACAAGGAGTTACGGCAGAAAGGAAAATACCATAAGTGTAAAAAGGGACTTGTAAAACTAATTCTTAGACGGAGATGCTTGTTATTCATGAGCATATTTAGAGCTTAGAGCGACTTGATCATAGCATTTAGAAAGTTACATAGGTATAATGCAGCTGCTCAATACATATCTATACCCTGCTTAGCGCGCCATGACACTCTTTAGACATGCGTCGGAGCCGCATCTTGGCAAATCCTTTGGCGTTTCAACACAAGAACGTCAAATTTCAGGGAAACACACGACTGTGACGGTCAATCGATCGGCAATGAAACAGTCCGTCAAACGCTTCTTGGCATTATGCATCTATCTTCAGCTTCAGGTGCTGAACCATCACAGCTCAGTGACAGAGCACTCTGGAGGCTGAGCGTCCTGGGGCCAAGGAGAATTAATTTCTAGCGGCGCTGGCCTACTTTGATGCTTCCTGACGTGTCTCGGAAGCATAACTAACTACACGCCAGCCCTGTCACTTGATACTAGTGCTAGGGGATATGTTCCTGAGCACAGTATCCCTGGTTATCAACCGTCTTATTACCATACAAGAGTCTTGCCTCGATTGAACGGGTTAGTACTGTACGTACGCGAATGCTTTACTTCGTAATATTTTAGTCAAGTCAGCCATCCACGTACGTAAGAATTTGGGTTAAGATATGCGGACCTGGGTTTAGAACCCCTGACTAAATGGCTTCTACCGCGCCAAAGCTCGGACGGAAGATCCTTCCAACGTTGCAGTGATCAAGGGGTTTCGGGGGCTGTATCCGTTGATCACCATCTAGATACATTACGTGACTGCATAGAATATCTCTGGACGAACCTGGGGCCTCAATTTGATATCGTATGTGTTGCTTAGAACCGGCAAATCTCCGAGTATAGCGTCACAACGTCTTGATAAGCTTGTAATTGAATGTGCTATGGATCTCTCCTTTGTTACTGGGAATTACCAGATCGGAATGATATCTTCATGCGTTCTTGATCGCCAAAAAGCAATGAGGCCTGCAACGAAAAAAGCAATGCTTCTGGAGTAGTATCACCAGTGCCAGGTCGACCCGCCGAAAGGATCACTCATCGAACAGAGCTTACAACCTGACACTTCCAAGTTGAGACAAGTACCGGTAGCTCATAGAGGTCTTGTGCCTGCCTTAAATCTGACAAGGTGGCACTAGCGGAACTAGTAGAGTCAGGTCAAAGTTCGATCATACACACCTTGTGGCTCTATGAGTTGTTGCTGGCACAGAGCAACTGCCAGATCTGCAGGTCTCAAGTAAGGACTGTTAGGTAACTGCGCAGGCGGGTTAGCAAATATTTCATATTTTGCCTAACTTTAGGTAAGATATTATAAAATAAATTACGCACTTTAGTGAGTCTTTGGCTGAAAATATGCTCTAGTTATTATAGTAACTTATTCTAAAGTTAGGTAAAGTATTAATTATTTACGGACCGCCTGCTGTGGAACGTCGACTGGAGTCTGGTACCTTAGGTAAAGCACTAAAACTCAAGAAAAAAGACTACAAGTACCTTCATTCTTTGTTTGCTCATGATATATGCATTTGAGGCACGCAGCGCTGTTTCCAGATCGTATTGCACTGCTTATACACGATGAGCACTCTGTATTATGAGGACGTTCTCTTGAAACACCCAACATGAAGTTGTAAGATCATTGAACAAAAATATTTAACGAGTAGAGGTTGTTATGATGTTATCTGTATATTTCCCTATCGTATCAAGGCTTCTGGAAGTGCTTGAAAGTCCCATAGTGATACCACGTACTCAACCCACGTCTGAACCTAGCAGTCAAATTTCCTCCGTCTAACTCGAGTATAAAGTCCCTGTTGCTGGATGAAATCTCTCAGTTCTCTGTTGCCTTCGTCTCACCCTGAATCCAGGACGTGATTTGAGGCCAATAGCGGTAGTGGACGTAGACATCGGCGCAAGCGGTAGCAGTAAGTCCTGCAATGGCATATCGTCGACCTTGAGGAGAGAGGTTGCTCCATTTCCAGCTCGTGCTTTTGGTGGAAGATTGAGCGCCTCCGGAGGCAATGGTGTTCGACATAGGCGAGGTAGTAGAAATGTATCTGCGGGTAGCCTGGAAGGCAGTGGTGGAAAGGCGGGTAGTGAGAGTGGACGACATGATGGTGGTGATAGTGTAAAAGATTGAGAGTTTGTGATCAGAGATGTAAAGTAGTGTTCTTGAAGTGTTCTTTCAACTGTGACTTGTTTGTCCGTTCAATTCTAGTAGTTAACAGGTAGTCTATATATAGCGTTGAGCGACATGACTCCAAACACCAAATCCGTTATGCTTAACCATAAGGCCAGTTATGGCCCATAACGATCACACCTCAACGCCAACCCTTCCCAGAAACATACATCATTACTTCCAACCATCACACATGATGTCATCAGCCACCTGGGCGCTTCGGTCGATTAATCGTCAGCGGTTTGAACGGCTTGCGCAATCGATCCATCGAGGGCGCAGGTCCCAGGCCTACTGGTCGTCTCACGCCACCATTAGGCTTAATCGACATGAAGGTTGTCGCATGAAGACTTGAGGCAGGCTTGCTAGACATCGATTCCTCTTCAGTCTTTCGATTTTCTTCCTCGGGCTCTTTTCTTGTCGGTGGTCGTGGTGGCGAGCTTGAAAAGCAAGAATAAGGCTTCCGAGGGCCTCCTTCTTCTACTTTAGGCACGTTTGGTTTCGCCAGAGGTCGTGCAGAGGGAAGTTTGTGCTTTGCCAGTTCTGGGTCGATTAATGGCTTCTGAGGTTCAGGTCGCGTAGGCAGTCTTGCTGGCAAGCTGTTCTGTCGTGACAAAGCAGCTTGGTAGCGCACCTGGGCAAAAGACTTAGTCTGTTGCTGCGGTTGCTGCGGTTGAGGTTCTGGCGGAGGTCGGGCAGCATTTGGTCCTTGGTTAAGCCAGCCAAGCATGCTCTTCTGGCCGCTCCCTCGTTTGGTCGACCCCTTCTTGGGTCCTGGTTTTGAACTGGATGATTGTGCTGTAGCCGCTGCTGCGGCATCTAGAGCGACTCTATGGGCTCCGGCGGTTGTGAAACCTGGCAAAGCAGCGACTGTGAAATCGGACGACTGCTCCATTGTCGTCGCATATTCCCTCTGCCAAGGGAGTTCTTCCGTCTCGTCGTAAGACTCAACTGGGTGTGAAGTGCGCTGACGTTTTGGTGCACGAGAGTAATGTCGACCAGATTCGTCGTCGTATCGGTCCGCGTTCTTAGTGTCGACAGGATCAACAGGAAATCTATCATCTTCAACCGAAAACATAGGGGGAAGCTTTCCAAAGATCGTCTTCTCAGTTGGGGCCTCTCGACCAAGGATTTTGGCGGCGCTCTCTACGACCACTCGGTCGAATGACGGTCCCTTCTTTGCAAAAACCTTGGTTGCAAACGGGGAGACAAAGGGTGAAAGCTCAACCTTGCTACTCAGTCCTTGCGAACCATAGAGTGGGCAACTCAGATATAAGAGTGCTTGTGCCCGGGTCATCGCCACGTAGAGGAGACGGCGTTCTTCGTCTGTGTCTTCGGCCCTCGAATGAGGTATTGATCCGGTATAGACAGATGGTACAAAAACAATAGGCCATTCTAACCCTTTTGCTGCGTGGATCGTGGATATTGTAACCAGAGACTTCTGGTCCTTCGTGTCGCCTTTGTTCTGTGCATCAGATGCTAGCGAGACATTGGCCAAGAACCGGCCTAGCATATCATCCTCCTTCACCTGGTCCAAGTTCTCGATTTCTGGGAGTGCATCTTCTTCCGGTGCGCCAAAGTCTCTCATGAAGTCGCTAACCAAGTTGACGAATTCCTGGACGTTGGCCCATCTCTGCTCGTGGTCCTCTGTGTATTCTTCCTCCAAGTGCTTCTTGAAATCGAGCTGGGCTATTAGGAGCTCTATCAAATGAACCAGAGTAACGGGGCTGCTCTGGCTGATTTCATCTGCCTGTTTTCGCAGATTTGAAATGATCCGGATAAGCTCTGTGTTGAGCTTTTGTTCCATCTTGGGCCTGATGTTGGTGTTTGCTTTACGACTGCCTCTGCAGTGCTTTAGAAGTAAGGTCCAGAGGCTCATGTTGGTCTTCTCTGCCTCTTCAAGCAGCGATTTGATTGTAGCCTCACCAATACCTCGTCTCGGCACATTGATGATCCTCGCCAGAGCATCATTGTTCTCTGGCTGGCTCACCACGCGGAGGTAATCAATCAGCACCTTAATCTCCTTTCGTTCGTAAAACTTGTGACCTCCAATCATTCGGTATGCGACACCGGCTTTTCCAAGAGCGGATTCGATGTGTCGAGAAAGAGCTGCTGACCTCAAAAGGATTGCTACATCTTCGTACTTTATCATATCTCCAAACATCATGACGGCTCGCTTGATTTCCGACACGATCCACTCGCCCTCGGAGGATGAGCTCTTGAGTGTTCTGAGCACTGGTCGCGCACCCTTAGTATGGACCGGTAACAGAACTTTCTGATATCGCTTCTTATCCTGCTGGATAACGTTGAGCGATACATCGAGGATAGATTGTGACGATCGGTAATTCTCTTCCAGTGAGATCTCATCCGTATTGGGGTAGTCTCGTAACAAGCGGTAGAGGTTTCGAATTTCGGCCGAGCGCCAGCCATAAATGCTTTGATCGGGGTCACCAACGATAGTTATTCGGTGGTTCGCCTGGGCGAACAGCCTCATCAGCTCATACTGGATGCCGTTGGTGTCTTGGTACTCGTCGATGAGAACAGTTTGGACATTGGAGACGCAGGCAGGATGATCTCGGAGCAATTCTACGCATTTGACTAAAAGATCATCATAGTCCAGCAGATTTGATCTTTTGAGTTGAGCCTGGTATTCCTCGTAGCACGTCTTGAGTGCTGGGTTTTCCGTCTTTTTGCCTTTTTGTGTCGGAGCTGGTACAGCATTTGGTCCTTTGGCCTTTTGTTTGCTGATCCACGATTTGGCGTGCACTGGCTCGATACCAAGTTCCAGTCTTTTGCAAATTCTTTGAATAATCGCCCTGGAGTCTCCATCGTCTGCAATGCCGAATTTCGAGTCTAATCCAATGCGATTTCCGTATATAGATAAATATCTGCGAGCGATCGAGTGAAACGTTCCAAGCACAATTTTCTTTTCAAATTCCTCGCCTAAAGCCTTGCCAATACGCTCTTTCATTTCCCGGGCGGCTTTGACGGTAAAGGTGGCGACGATCACATCGGCAGGGCGATAGCCAACATGTTGAATAAGCCATACTACACGAGACGTAAGAGTATGGGTCTTTCCACTGCCGGGGCCAGCTAATATGGCAACGGTCGATGCAGAGGAGGTAACGGCGCGGCGTTGCGCCTCGTTCAGCGACTGAAGTATCGGATCTTGGATGATCGCGGACATGTTGGGTGCGTGGACTCGTCCACGCGATGCTGCCGGTTGTTTGAATAAGAGAGTGTCATCGAATGATATAATGCCCCATGCGAGATTGCTCGAATGGGCGTATGATGTAGTGTGTGAATCACTATCGCCGTCGCTATCGCTTTCGGTTGAGGGGCTGGCGCGTTGAGAACCGCGACGCGGGCAACAGGCATCTCGCGACGTCACGTGACGATTATATCTAGGCTGCAGGGTAAGCTCATCTAAATTGAAACCTTAAAAGCGGTTTTCTTGCTATGAATTCCTTGTGACGAATACTACGTAACTATCAACAAGTCTCTTGGTATTCCATTTCGGGTCCTGTGCCTATTTCACTGTTGTTCTTTCACATTACCTCGCCTTTCAACTCAGGCGTAGATAGTTTGAGCCAACACACCATCTATCAAGCCACCGCTCATGAAACTCCTCAACCACTCGTCAAGACCTGGAACTTTAGCAAGGTGAAACGCCATACACAAAACATGTAACTATTATCTACTTGGGCTCGAGATGCGACTAAGGTGCTCATATCACCATTATCACATCGTCATTACTACTGTTCTTCCCGTCACTATCACTATCACGGCATCCCGCATCAGTCACCGCTAAAAGAGTGACAAAAGTCCAGTGCAACCCTGATATCCTACCTACCCTGAACAAAAAGCTCACCGCAATCGTGCTTCTTCACCTCGGCATCATATCATGATATGAACTAAGGGTATATAATTGTGATAGTCACGTCTCCAGCGAGCAATCACCAACCATATCACCCAAGTCACTTGCACGAGAGTAACATGAAGCTGTAGTCGTGCGATAGTAGTGCGACTTTACACAATAGGCGCCGTGACGAGTTTTACTATTCGAGGGGGACCAACAAAGCCATCGCTTTAGCACTGCCGAGACACCCCAATGTCACACCAAGGCGAACATCTCATTCGAAGATATCGGCACATCACATGATGAAAGTTAGAGTGGAATATTCCACATGGTCCAGGGCCCGACAGCGTGGAAAATGCAGGCAACACACACAATTGGGCCTCAAAGTCAGGTCCTCAGACCCTCAATGCATCGCCTATACCGTTAGTTAAGTGATGAGGACGGTAGCATCACCAATCATGGCACAGTAGGGTCACGCAGATCTAGGAACGTGCAAGTCGGACAACAACTCCCTTTGTGATGGTGAAGGGCATGGATCGCCCCGCCCCGCTCGGAACCCTTCAACATCAGAGAAAAAGGGCCAAAGAGAATCTTTAAGACGAAAAACGCTGCAGTGCAATCCCGGCACTTTGGATTCTAGAGCCAGTGAGAGGTTGAGGATGTGGAGATCGGTGGTTGGTGGATGGCAGCACAAAGCCAATCAGCCGCTAGCACACTATATCGCCCGGCGGTTAACCATCCAACCACATCTCGTAGATGGCCTCGTCACACTTGGACCCTCACATATCGCCTGCAACCACTCTGTTGCCATCACCAAGGGTCGCAAGCTATTATCGGACGCCTCCTCATGCATTCGCCTGCCATTCGATGGCCGCCAATCGACTGGCGTTGTCCTGGGGAGCCCGCCCAGCGACTCAGCGTCCAGCCTTTCAAAGTTCAGCGGCTAACGCAGAGTGACGGGCGATCATGACCCAGCCCGCTATATACCCCGTTGAGACCGCAAGTTCCCTCTTCCGTGCATGATGTTCTTCTCTAGTGTTTCGTCTCATCGTGTTCAGGAGGTCACATCGCACAAGCTGGCTCCTCCATAAAGAATAAGTGTCTCGCCTCGACTTCGTTCCCACGATGCTTCTTGAGGGTGCTCACTTCTCATTACTACCCGGTCTACTTCTACCTTTGTCACTCCTTGCAACTGCTCAGCCTGAACCTGCTCTATCCTTGGTGCTCGAAGCCCGGGATACAGACGAGCCTATACCGGGAGGACCTGTAAACGATACGACTTATCTGCCCGCTCAGATCGGTGGCATTGTCGGTGCATACGCCTTTTCACTGGTGCTGGTCGCCATTGCACTGCTTGCCTTATCTAAGAAGCGTCGCGCACATATTGCAGCTGGAATTGACGAAGTCGACTTCGCTGTCCGTAAAGATATCACCAGTCCCGACTTCCCACCAACGGCGGCTCCTACGTCGTTGAATATCATCACAGATACCTCATTTGTCAAGCAACAATTCCAGGACTCGCCCGAAACACCCAACCCATACATCTATCCGTCACCAGCTTCAAGTGTTGGAGCACCCGGAATCAACCCATTCGTCGATCCCCGTGTAGTGGCATCAGACAGAGTCATGGCGCAATCACAGCTTGAGGATATGTATAAGCATGTGCTGGAGCACGAGGATGCGAAGAAGCGAGGAGTAGTCTATGAAGTTCCTCTTCCTCCCGCTGCTCATCACTCCCAGCCACATGGCTCATCCTCAGTCTTATCTCTAAAATCCTCGACGTCGTCGCCCTCAAAGAAAGAGAGGAGTAAGCCAGCTACACTCAACCTCTCAGCCTCCCGTGAAGAAGAGTCTCAGTCAAGGACATCTTCATTTCTGTCGGCCTTACGATCGCCCAAGAAAAAGACCATGAGGGGAGTGAGTATCTCATCACCTCTTATGACACCCCAGACTGGAGAATTTCCCCGCCAAGAGGCACAAGAGATGAATGCTATTCCGCCTCGACAGTATGCACCGGCCGCTCCGCCTCCGGTCCCCACTAACCAAGCTCCGTACGGATCTCCGGCCATGCCACTCCAGACTCATGCGCCGCTCCCAACCCCAGATATTTCACCTGAAAGTGTTATGAGTATCGATGAGCGTATCGAGGGCCAGCTGCCTCCTGTCGGACACGCCAGGACAGTATCGTATGCGCCTACCGAACGCGACCCGGAGTCAGCAATTTCGGAACATTCCCAGGTACCGCTGGTCGGCCTGCCATCGTCTCCTAAGCCCGGCGCACGATTCCCATCCCTTCCCGCATCGCCCAAGCCTGGCCAGACTTTCCAACGTGCAAACGCACCTTCAGCTGTCCGCACTGGTGGTGCTCTTCCTTTGCGTGCTTATGAGCCAGCTCTGGCTTCACCAAACACCATTGCTCGAACTACCAAGCAGACTGTATTTGAGAGAAAGGGACCGCTATCACCTAGCGGAGCCATGACTCCCCACACTGCTGGTGCAGTACCCTACTCGCCCTACCAGCCCTTCACACCTTGCATGCCGATGACACCATCACTCGTAACCAAGGAGGACCGAAAGAGAATGAAACGTATGGTGCCTAAGACCCCAACGCTGCAGATGGTGCAGAGTTCAGACGATGTATGGTAAACGAAATATGGTTAGGAGTTTGTAGGATGATTTCAGGGCTACATTGCATTATTTCCTTAGATGTTACAATCATAATGGATCTTGTTGGCTGCACATATGACCGAAGTGAACAACCCACAAGTAACGATCAGTAACCCGGCTATATGCTCACTAGGCCAAAGCGACAATTAGGATTCCTTTCTTTGATTATCCAAGCGACATACAGCGTGGGGTACTGTGTATATCCTCGGAGCGAGGGTCCGGTGTACATGGCTTGAGTGGTCTGGAGTTTCATATTGTAAGGACCTTCTTTCCATAACGAGGTTGTTAGATATGAACCTTTGCAATCGCATACTAATATGGATGGGGATTCACCTGCGTTTCACGACACCACTTTTCACTTAGTATCTTGAGGAACTTCCTTCCGGAATAAGGTTCTCGCATATGATCCTTCGTGACCATATACTAATAGGGATAGAAGAAATGCAAATGCGCTTCACGATACCACTCTCGATTCTGCTTTGGGAGATAACCAGCATCAACTCAAATACGAGAGAAGCAGGTGATTCGAGTCGTCGTATAAGTTATTCAGGCAGTCCTAGGTCGTCAAAACCATAAAGGATGGCATCTCCTTCACTCAACAAGTTGGGAATTCTCAAAAACATTCACTGAGTCTTCACCTTTCCTCTATACTTCTCTTCATATTTAGCGTAAGCTACCTTTCCTACTCTGGATCTCTTTGGACCTTGGCTTGAACAGGCTGATGATTAACGGGACTACAGAGGACTATCTCAACTCAACCTGCAGCTATGAAGCTCGTCACTCTCTACGCCATCACAATCGGTGTTTTTGCCACCTTTTCCACAGCCATTTCGTGCTCTGGACCTTGCGGCTCCTGGCAGTCCCCCAACCAGATTTGGAAGTGTGACAAGAGCTGCGAAGGCTGTGTCTGCAGGTGCGGTAAAGGCGACAAGTACGATCTGTGTGATCGCTAAAGCGCCAGCAATAGCATCATCCGGAGGGGTAGTATGATCCGGAAGGGCTGTACAGACAGCAAGTGACTGTTTCTTTTCGATCTGGGATTCTTTATGTGTTGGCACATACTTCGCTCGTTTTGTATATAGCTAAGTTTGTGAAATTTGATACTGAGAATACTTGGTATTATAACAACATGCACCTGTGACTTGATAATGACAATACTTAATTTGCTAGCACATAGACAACCAAGATATATATCTGCAATGAAACCCTATGGTAGATCATAGGCTAAATATATCTGAGCAGGCAGCAGGATACTTTCTAACGGGCTATGCCATAGACACCTAGTTTGTTCGGGTCGTAGCTGCATCACCGATCCATTTCAAGACCTAGTCAAGATAGCCGAGTACCTTAGCCTTGATATTTATTACCCCCGTTTGCCAGCAATACACCGTAGTAGTCCTACGATTAACAATGAGATAGAGAGAGAAAGGAAGGTACGTAAATATGTTTAGTAGAAACGATCAAAATGATGAAGAGCGAGAAAACAAGTAGTAAGGGGGAAGTGAAAGGTGGGAGGCCAATGGGTTAATGCTCTACGTTAGAGATGGGCTTATAGAGATCAGTTACTGTGGGAAAGATCAGAGGATTGTGAATTGCATAAAATCTCTGTATATCCAATTTTCATAAAGTCCACTCGGCTGGGTTGACTGTATATTCACACACGGCACAGCATATGCGGTGTTTCCTCTCGATACGATGCGATATTTATCGTCTTCAATCTGGGGTAAAGCAAGCACTCCTTATTGACCATCGAATCGCTAATCGGAACAAAACAAACAAGCTATGCACGCTGTTACATTGAAAAAGCAACAAGTGCCAGGACTAGTCATAGTAGAGACTGACGCGAGTTGATCCTCGAGATGGATCCCCTGAATTTAGGATTACAGTAGGATTTAGCATCGCAGCCGTGGCTTTGACCATTTGGTGGCGGCGGGGTTATTTGACAATAGTGGCGGTCCCTGAACGGCACCGCTGCTGCAACAAAACGTAAGCTAAGCCCAAGACATGGAAGAAAAGGTTACATAGTGAAACGTGATTGCAGTCTGTTCAGCTGGGATTGGTAGGATCTCAGCTTGATCGGTATTTGACATGCTGCTATCCGTCCCGTCAATACAGTACCGTAGAGGTTGCCGCGGTTGCACTAGACGGGCTAGGCTGGAGATCAACGAAAGATGGGTTGGTGACGGATCCAGTGCGAAAATTGCACCTTGCTTGGCAGCCGTTACAATGCCATGCCTACAGGCTACAGTTCACTCAAGTGCACCCAGGATACCGTCATCCGGGTCGTGATCGTGCTCGTCTGGAATGCAAGAGTTCTCGTCAACTACGGGCGGCGAGAAATGCCAGGGTATCGATCGATGTGAGACTCGCGTGGCTGGCCTGACCCGAGACAACACCAGTACTAAGGACTCTCCATTCTGTTTCTCTCTGCAACAGTGTGCGGTAGCTTGAGCATAACCAGAGCAGGACCGACTTTACGCGTAGTTATGACTTGATTTCACGATCAATTGTTGGGACATGAGTCGAGCAACCACTCTAATGACGAACCCTGGTCCTGTTTTTAGCAGGGTCTTCCATTCCAACTTGAGCAACAAAGTTGGCAGCACCGTACCTGATGACTGGTTACTGGAATTGCACAGTGTAGAAATTGGTTAAGCTTGTGCCTTCAGCTGAACTGGCGAGGGGCAATCTTTGGTCAAAGCGTACCGTATTTAGAAGATCATCGAAACTGTACGGCCCAGGCCGTAGGGCCCCGCGCCTCTTCCGGGGAGACACCTTTTCCGT
Source organism: Fusarium stilboides (assembly GCA_014822085.1). Lineage (NCBI taxonomy): Eukaryota > Fungi > Ascomycota > Sordariomycetes > Hypocreales > Nectriaceae > Fusarium > Fusarium stilboides. The sequence goes on from JAASAY010000233.1 coordinate 66,220, forward strand.
GCCAATGACCAGGCCGTAGCACCCATCCGTCGCCAAAAGGTCTTGTCTCTGTGCACTGTATTCCCAATTTACAGTACTTTGTACAGACGGGACATTGAATCAAAACAAGTGGAACCCCTGGAACTCGGACTCCTCACTCTTTCCATTGCAAAAAGTGAGCTTGGCCAAGCGCGGACTCGACTGGGCGTCACTGGGCTGATACCCGGGTACCATCGTACGATTTCCCGCCCTCTCCTCAAATTGAATTCCTTGCATCCATCGCTCGCCTCCGAATCCTCTCTCAAATTGCCCATTCTTTCATCAGCAAAATTATCTACTATCGGTTGTCAGTCGAACCATAATCACGAGACTGCGCTGCTATTCCCTTGCTGCAGAACCCCTGCTCTGCCCTTTCTCAGCTGTCAACCGTTCGGCAACACCCGCTCAATCATTCGATCCTCTCAGGTTGAGACACCATCGCATCGTTTGGTTGCAACACGCCCTCAACAATCGACCTCTACTGACCGTCCGATCGCCTTGCCAGAGGCTAGAGGCCTGTCAACTCACCTAGAGCTGACACTCAGCCAGCCCAGCCCAGCCTGTCGCTATCGTAGGCGCTGTAGCTGTCCCTGGCGGCCAAGTCCACCTTCGGCCGAGAGAGACGCCAGACACATCGCGCCGGGAATAGAGGCCAATTCAGGCCCAAGTGGACGACGTAGGTAGTCGGCAGTCCACCAAACCCTTGCCCACGAGATCTCAAGTGATTGAGCCTTGGTAGTATCGTCGGCCAAACGCCCTCGTCTTCCCGAAAGGCCTCGCTCTCACACGGCGACTCCTTCGGGGTCACCCCAATCACTGGGTCTGTTCCAGCCATCAATCAGCCCATTGCTACTGCATGGTGCTGGCCTATCATGCCTGGCTCCCACTTCTCTGACATGGCCGACCATGACTCTGCCAACAGCCTTTATGGTCTTCAGGATCCGAATCTGGGCTTCGTTGACGATGGCTCGGTCGTGAAATCTGACCCCTCCTCATCCTCCCTGCCCAACGATTCCTCCCGCCCCCAGACCCAGCAACAATACTACGACGCCGCATGGCAGTTCAACGGCACGCCCCCTTACGACTCGTACGACCCCTCCAGCAGTACTGCTCCTACTCAGACTAGTTATCAATCGTCTCCTTGGAATTTCACTCTCGGTCAGGATCAGCAGAACCTCCAACAGCTGCCAGTATCTGCCGGCATCGACGGCCTTGCGGTAACCACTCTCAGCCCCGAATCCATCTACGCCGCTTCCAATCCGTCCCTGGGACCGGGTAATCTTCAAAACAACAACCCCCACCAACAGCATATCCTAAGCCATTTGACTCCTGCTCTGCAGGAGAAGCTACGCAACATCGCCATGCCGCCTCATCTCCAGTACCACTCCCCTAAGAGCGCCTCCAGCCCCGACTCAGCAAATGGAGAGCTCATCCGAAGGGGAATCCTCTCCTCACCGGATCCCGCCGACGGATCTTCGAAAGCGTCCCGAAAGCGCAAGTCTTCTGCCGACCCTGAAGATGAAGAAGAGGAGGATGAGGATGGCGACCAGCCCGTGAAGAAGACTGCCCACAACATGATCGAGAAGCGATACCGGACAAATCTGAACGACAAGATTGCCGCCCTACGAGATAGCGTTCCCAGTCTTCGTATCATGACAAAGAGCGCGAGAGGCGAAGACACAACCGAGGATCGCGAAGAGCTTCACGGATTGACTCCAGCCCACAAACTAAACAAGGCCACAGTATGTCGCGTAATTTTGAATAGACTATACGATACTAATCATTCATTAGGTTTTGAGCAAGGCGACTGAGTACATCCGACATCTCGAGAAGCGCAACAATCGACTACTTGACGAAAATGGTGCTATGCAAGCCCGAATTGCTGCATTTGAAAAGTTGTTCATGGCTGGAGCTATGAATGGCGCCATCAGCCCTCTCCAGCAACCCCCTACGCCCATTCAATACGCTCAGGATGCCCAACAATTCGTCGGCTCTCCCATGTCAGCATCACCAGAGGGCAGTGCGCAACCAGGCGGCATGATTCAAGTTCCCGATGATATGAAGAGGATCATCTCGGCACAAATGGCTGCCGGTCAACCATATCCTGTGCCTCAGCAACAATATCGAGGTGGCAACCCTGCGCTTATTAGACAGCAGCAGATTCAACAGCAACAACAAATGCAGCAAAATAGATGGAATAATGCCGGACCCTACTTTGGTAAATTGATGGTCGGTTCACTAGCCGGTCTCATGATCTTGGAGGCAGTTCGTGAGGACGAGGTCAGCAACGAAAAGCCCGAGGGCCGAGGATTATTTGCTCTGCCTATTCAACTCCTTAAATCCATGGCGTCTAGCCTCGACTTGACCGTCGGAGGTTACCATCTTCACACGTCGCTCCGGATCATTCTTCTACTTGGAACCTTCCTCTGGGTGTTTGTTCCCTCACTATTCGCGCAAGCTCAACAGAAGCCCAAAAAGCCTCAAGTTGGCGTTCTGCAGGCAGCGCCATCACTGGCTTCACCGATTCACGTGCGCCGACAGGCTTGGCTCACCGCTATCCAAACTGTTTGGGTTCCTCGCCACAATTTCTTCCTTGAGGCGGCAGCTCTCATTTTGAAGACGCTGAAACTTAGCCTTCGCAACGCTATTGGTATTCACGGCTATCAGGCCATTACTGGCTTGACCCAAGAGCAGGAGACTGCCCGCGTTCAGGCCTGGAGTATTGCCCTGGACTCACAATTGGCTGGTGGCGATGTTGAAATCAACAAGAGCCGCCTCGTCCTCACTTTCCTCGCTTCTGGTACTCTCCCTGATAGTCCCGTGAGACTCATGCTAAAGGCGCTTCACATCCGCGTTCTTCTATGGGATCTCAGCCAAAACCGACTTCACCTTAGCGCAACCAACGCCATCGCCGCCAAGCTTGCCCGAGCCAAGTGGAACGAGGCTCGTCAAATGAACCGTCTTCTTACTCAACTTCACCGCGAATCTTCAGAGCAGCACGATGACGACTTACCCGAGCACCTTGCCATGCTGGTTGAACAAGACTGCGACGACGTGCTCAACGACGATGTTATTCAGCGAGCACACAACTTAGCCTTCAACATTGAGACCGACAACAACGTCACAGCCCCTATGGACGGCATGGATTCTGTTGTCGACGATACCGCTATTGGATCTCCTCTTGATGCCGTTGCAGCTTGGTGGTCAACTCAAACCCTACACCGAACTTTGGTAGCAACGATGGAGAAGGACGAAGAGACTCTGACCACCAAGGACGATGACATCGAACTCGCTATCAAGACTGCACCCATTGGATCTACCGCACAGGCTCGAGCCATCGTGGCACGCGCAGTTCTGGTTGACAAGGCTCGTGGCGCTAACATCGCCTCGGCCTTGCAGTCCATGGGCAACGAGAAGGTCGATGCTTTACTCAGCACCTCGATCTGCGTTGTCGACTCTAGCTTCCAAGCCTCAACCCCCGACCTCCGACTTGCCCTCCGCTGCGCCATGGCGATTGCTCACCTTCGACGTGTCGAGTGCACACCTGGAAGTACCCACCAAGGTCTCCGCATCATTGAATCCATTATGACCCGCGGTAATGCCTCTCAAATGTCCCTCCTCGGATGCACTGCAGCTCTTCAGCTGATGGAAGAACTGTTTGACCAGAAGGCTGCCGCTGAGACCTTCCGATCCTCACTGGAGCGGCTATCCGGTGGCCTTCGTCTGTGGATGGGTGGCGCTCCTGGTGAGAAGTGCGGTGTCGCCTCTGATGTGCGAGAGAAGGTTGTTGACCGGTGTCTGACCATCACCAAGAGCATGGTGGGAATGGATTCAGATACCGGTTACGGAAGCCTTGATGAATGTGAAGATGACGGATGCTAGATGACCAGAAGCGAAATCTTTTTCTTTGTTTTTACCAGCGACATACACCACCCATACATTTTCTATAGCTACTCCACTTGATCATCTCACCACGGTCTATTCTATGTTCTTGCTCTTTTGAGACGACTTCTTTTGTACGAACACATGGGTATATCTGTTTTCTTAGAACGGTGGGGATCCCGGGCTTATCATGGAGTTTAACTTTGGCAACGGGTAAAAAGGACAACCAAACAATACAGGGCGAAGGACAGATAACAGGTTCTATTATGGACACAACGCATGACGAACTGTGTCACAGTGTTTCGACAACAAAGATATTTTTTTCCTTTTCTTCTTATTCAAAGTACATTATTCTTGTCATTCACCAACTTTGCTCATGTGGCCTGTGATGAAGACATTTATAGCGCTGAATGAACTGGTGTCTAGGATGGCCAGCTTAGGGGAACAGGTGTTCCTCTGGTTTCTTGGGACGGCTGAGATCAATATTTATATTTCGAAGTAACGAATTGTCCCAGAATTACCCATAAAATGCTCCCTCTTCTCACTCTAAGGCAACGGCCATGAAGTTATCATATGTCTGTAGTGCGCGATAGATATCACTGTGAATCACAGACTGCCTACCCAAGCTTAGGATACATTTGACTCTGAAGCCAAGTCACCAGGCTTTTGCTTTTCCCCTCTTTTCCCCTCCACACAACCGTTCTTCCAGGATCTAGAAACCAAGCCGCTCGCGCGTCGTCAAGCGTATTTAAAACTGTCGAGGGAAACTTCTGGAAAATATCATCTGAAGTGCCCATCACTATCTTGTGTGTTCTCAAGGCCGCGAGATTCTAAGCCGTAGTTCATCCTAAAGTAGGTATTAGATTATATGAATTTATTAAAATAACAAGATTTTTATGTAATCTTAGGATGATATTAGGTCTCTAGCATGTAGCTCGTATCCTCGAATGCGCCCTCAGACTACTGCCAATCCTCTCCAAACCCTCGCTTGTTACTTCAAAGTTGTCCTCGCTTTCGGACTCAAGCTCAAAGTATCTGGTTGGCACACGGGGCCAGAATGCTCGAAAAGCAGCAGAACGAGGTTGTTCTGCAAACCAATTTAGAACGGTATTAGTATACGCTGTTTGTAGTATATTCGAGGGAACATGGGGCCGGTATGATAGCGTGCTTTCGCACGGTCTTGGGAGCCTGAAGCCTTGATCTGCGGGTTGAGGGCTCGGCGAGGGAGCTCGAGTAAGAGGTTGGGCAATAACCACTGCTTGTCCAAAGTCGTCGATGTAGGTTAACGAATAGTCCGGGTTCGAGTCTTCCGAGCGACCGTCGTCGCTGGCGCCGATTATATAGGTATCAGTGATATCAATGGCTTCTCTGGAGTTTTGTCTGATGCCGCAAGCCGGCGCGTGGTTCGCAGCGATGAGTCTCTCAAGCTCGTCCCAGCCAATTCTTGATTCCCAGGGAAGGCCTGTTGGGGTGACCACCACACGCCACTCTACGCCGTGGTCCCTGTTGCTGTCACGGACAAGATCTGAATTCTTGACCGAGTCCTCTTCGCCTTCGGGCAACCTCACGACAGCGCCTAGACGTAGCTGGTTGGTGGGACTTGCGACGTCTCTTCGGATGATCGCGCACTCAGGGTATTCAGTTGGTACCCCCCGGGGGGTCTCCACCCGCATGAAGCCTAGAGGTGTAAAACTGGGCACCAGAGAGAGTTAGAATAGAGACTCAAAAGGTATCAAGGTTAGATAGATTAGAAGAAGAAAAGGTGGTTGGTACGTGAAGGGATGTTTAGTCCTGAATAGTGGGAGCATGCGAGGTTATGCTAAAGCCGTGATGCGGCAAAGAGATCCCTCCACGCAGCGCGGGGGGAAGTGGATGCAGAAAGACATGAGAGCATGAATAATACAGTTTCTTCATTGGATATGATACTCACTAACTATTGAGGAAGTCGTTCCCAAGTAGGTGGGCAGTTGCCAGTGATCAAGGCTTGAAGAGATGCCCCCATTGTTCCTTTGTATTCTGTTATCTTCTGTTGCATTCTGGTTTGTTCTGTTTCACCCCACCTATACCTGTTAACACAAATGTGTTATAAAGTCAGACTAATATTACACATAAGTTAGTCTAAAGACCCTAAAGAATAACAAATCTCATCCTAAACTATGTGTAATTTCATACCTCTAAAAGATACGAATACGCGGGCTACTACTCCTTGCAGACCTGACACAGAACTGCCTCGGCAGTGCAAAGTCTCCGAGATATACTATTGTAGGTATATAAAGATCGTATGAATCGTATAGGTGGTTGAATTAGGTGATCGTTTTATCCTGATGTGTAACCTCCGTGAGGCCGCAAGCAGACGGAAGATTCTCTTGTTCGGACGGTACCCAAGCATCTGTAAGATATCTCTCTGTGTCGAACCTATGTGGCAGCTCCTCTAGGAATGCCATTTTCTCACATAAAGTATTAAATACAGGATACGTTATAACGATGACCAGCTTAGTATAGGAGACTCATGAAGAACAGGCATGGCCGTGGATATAGGTGAAAGACTTATGGGTGGAAGACCAAACCACGGGAAGGGGTGAGAGAGAACTTAGAACGCGATGAAACGGATAACTTAAGGGGATCAAGAGTGTTATATATATTGTATATATATAGATCGTGCACAGCTCATAAAACCAAAACAAATCACAAATCAGTCATGCCCAACAAACCGGTGCTAAATGCTTCATGCAAGGGTAGAAAACTGTCATTTATTAGCCACTGCATCAATCATGGAAAAGCGAGAGCACTTACATTCTCTGGAGAGTTTGTAATTTCCTCAAACGCCTGGAGTGTCTCAAAACCCATAGCCGTCAGGGGCTCAGTGCCATCATCCACAATCTAGACTGTTAGTAACTAAACAGCGATAGGAACAAGACATAACTTACCCAACTCAGTACGACCTTTGTCGCTTTATGGCTCTTGGCTTGACGAACGCCCATAAGCGTCAGACCCTGTAAAGTAAGAGTTGCAAGTGGTGTAGCTGGAACAACCGGAACAAGAATGCCGCTAATATCCTCAGAGCGGGATAGCAAAGATGGAACATGAGTTTCCATCGGGCTGTGTTGTTTGCAAACAATGATTGTGCCCAGCAAAGTACCTGCCGTATCTTTGGCTCGTACAATCCCGCTCAACTTCGACTCCGACAACGCGTGGCGGTACAGCTCCAGAACTTCTGGGTTTGCGTGATTGCGAACGTGGCTGAGCACACCATCTGCATTGTCCAAACCGTGAATTAGGTCAAAACTGATTCCTGCTCTTTGAATGCTCTGAAGCAAGCCCTCTGGAGCAGACCAGCTTGCCAAATCCGGTATCACCATGTTCGATACACGTCGGGGAAACTGGACATCCCAACCACTGGTTGAGAACCATTCTTTGATGGTGTTTACTTCAACATCGATAGGGATGCCTAAGAAAACACCAGGAAACGCCGAACCAATTTGGACCTTTTTGATCCCTCGGCGCTGCAAGAGGCTCCTGAGCGCCCGCCGATGGAGAGACCGTCCTATGGACACATCACGCTTGGTAGGCTCAACAAAAACTGCGCCCAGAATACCTACCCCGTGCACGAAGTAAGTGGCGGAAAATCCATATAAGGCGTTTGTACTGCTGTTTCTCACAACAAAGTGCGACTCAGCAATGTTGGGATTTGTGAGCTGGAAGGAGGCGGCAGTTGTTGTCCGTAGGAATTGTAGATCCGGTGCGCTTGCTCGATGAACAGCCCGGAGCAGGTCATCCAATCCAGAGGCGTCACGCTCAGAGTTGTACTCTTCAACCAGCCAATGTTGCCTTGACTTGAGCACCTTTTTGCTCTTGCGTAATGTGCCAGGAAGAGTACCGAGAGGTGTGATGTCTCCCACCAGTGTCCTGGCAAGAGCGTGCAAGGCGTTCTCGGTAAAGTCAAAGGTGCATAGGTAGGTACCAATAGACTTGTCCATGGCAAAGTCGTAAGGTGAGCTGACTGCGACCACAATCAGCTGCTTCTTCTGGCCTCTGGTTCGAAGCATAGAGCACATCATATCGACGTGCTTGGTGAAGCCAGCTTGGTAAAGGTTTCGGTTAGCATCTGCAGTGACAATAATGATGCAGGAAGCTCTATGTATCAGGTTTTCGTGTACTAGGATCGATTAGCTGGTATTAGTTAACAGGGGGCAATGCCCTTACCTGGACGAACTCCATTTGCTGTATAGCTGGTGTGGAGCAGCTTCTCGCTACGGGCTCGGGCGAGAGATTTGCCAAACTCTCGAAAGACACCCTCTCCGCTCATGATGGCGCTGCGATCGCGGTCATTGTGTGCCCACATCTCATGAGGGCCCTCGGCCTGGCTCTGGCCGTCCTTGGCAGCGAGTAGCCTTTTAGTAAGAGAAGATGCAGGAAGCGGTTTGACTAGGGGTGTAAGTAGAAGTAACTCTTCTCCTGGATGCATCGAGGCTGTGAGTGGAATGAGTTTCTCTTTGTCGCGAATGATTGTTATCGAATCGCCGTAAGCGCGGAGCGACAGTTCCAGGTGAGATGGATGGAGCTGAGAGAGGAGAGAAATACCAGGAGGGTTCAATGCCTTTTCCCAGGAAGTACATGTCGACTTCAGGTTAAGCACCCTTCTTAGCGATGTAAATATTCTCTCCTTAGTAACGATGCCATTTTCATAACCAAGCTTCAAGCCTCTGATAGCCTCAAGCTGAACATCGTAGGCACGGCACAAAAGGACCAGGTCACAACCTGCTTCGACGGCCATGATGACGCCATTTTGTACGCCGAGTTCGTGGCTGAGAGCTTCCATTTCCAGGCATTCTGAAATTGCGACACCGTTGAAACCGAGTTCGTCTCGCAGCAATTCGTCCACAACCTGATCCGAAAGACAAGCGTGACTCACGTTCATGGACGGATTAGATATGCCGCAGCCTCCAATGAACATAGCATCTAGTTTGCCTGATGCAACAGCATTCCGGAAGGGGACGAGAGCACTGATACTCAACTCTTCAAGCGTTTGAGTGATAATAGGTACGTCTAGGTTTGAGCCAAGAAAGTTCAAGTTTCCGTAAGATGGGAAGTGCTTGCCGCAGGAAGCTATCCCTGCATCTCGAATTCCTCTGAGGGCGGCTAGGCCATACTGAGACACTTCTTGGGGGTCGTCACCCGTGGCACGCACTCCCAATGGTTGATAGCGAGCATTGTTTAGTACATCGAGGACAGGACCCAACATGAGATTGACACCACAGGCCGAAATCTCAGTTGCAGTAGCTTTTGTAACTTCATACGCTAGGTCTGCTCGGCCAGTAGCCGCAACACCCATGGCGCTAGGGAACTGACAGACATAGTCTTCGTCGAAAAGGCTGTTAACGCCCCCATTTTCTTGGTCTAGGGCGATGAGTAGGGGTTGTAGGTGACCAGCGTTCTTTGCAATTGTTTGTAGTTCTTTGACTAGTTCAGCAGTCTGCTGAGCAGCTTCGCAAGGTTAGAGCATCGAAACAGGATCGCAATTTGTGACTGAGAGCTCACATTTTAGGTTCTTGGCAGTGAGAATAATGGATCCAAGGTGGTGATCCTCGATAAGGGTTCTGATCTGGGGGGTGACTTCAGTGCCATCCCAGCCCATGATCAGGATCTGTCCAATGGCACTACACGTCAGTTAGCATGAGTAGCTTAACTACAACTCAGTCCAATGCTCCGAGATTCGGAGCCGAAGGGTGGAGAGGCCCTTGACACTTCCGTGCCGTCCGGAGGAGACTGAGAGTGGGTACGTACCGGTCAAGATCTTGCCATGATGGATCCAAGTCGCTATCGTCTGTATGGGCCATGATGGTTGGGCGGCGACGATGCCTCGTCACATGGTACTTGCTTCTCTTCTGCTGCGGGCTGCGCTCACCCCTTGACGGCCCCGCGTGCTTGAGGTAACGATGTGATGCATTGTAGTCTTCTCGCGAGGATGAGGACGATGCTGACCCAGGAGGGGCCATGGAATGTTGCCGAGCGCCTAAACCTCGGCTAAATCGATTGGTGTAGATTGATTGGCCAGTTGCGGAAGGTCCCAGCCGTCGAGTGAGTGGGGTCGTCAGGTTGTCTTTATGGCTGTCTCATCGGAGATGATGGGTTGCGACCCATGAGTTAACGTTACATGGGACAATAGCAACAGAGGATGGGCGGCAACGGAGGACAGGACAAGGCCGGTTTCACGTTGTGTCGAGTCAAGAGAGATTGAACAGGTAAGGATGAACTTGTTTTTGAGGCAAAATGGACGGATGCCATGCTCTTTGTATCCCCGAGTTGAGCACCCTGGTCTGTCAATATGCACAGCAACATACCGGAAGGGAACCATACCAGGTTGAGGTCGAGAATCTCCACACAGTCCTTCTCTCATGGCCTCAACGATGGCACCGTCCACATGGAACGAATTGCACGGTTAATGAGTCGTGATGATGATGAGACTTTTGCCTTGCTATCTGGAAAACGTGGCCGTTCTCGGCGGCATGATAGGGCTACTGACGTCTAGCGATGGGATCTCCGGGAATACTAGTATACCATGATTCGCCTCCATTTTCAATATGATTCATTGTCCTTAGGGACACTTAACCCTTGACAGATAAACACAGACGCTCGCCTCTGCGATATCTAACACTTCTCTTACAGACTCTATCACACTGCAAACATGCCTATTGCCGTCTCGCCAACGCTGCCCGAGAATGGCCTCACCAAGTTTACCAACTGTCGACTGCTGAAGGGCAACGACTTAGTCTGGGGTGACCTCTGGGTCAGTTCCATCACTGGCAAAATTATTGACAGCCAGGCTTCCTTTTATGGTGGGCGCAACATGCCCGACAAGACCTTTGACCTCGGTGGACGCATCATCGCCCCAGGTCTAATCGAGTGCCAACTCAACGGCGCCTTTGGCTTTAACTTTTCGACCCTGTTGGATGACATGACTGAATACGGCAAAAACATCGATAAAATCAATCGCCTACTGGTCAAGACAGGGGTCACGTCCTACATCCCAACCGTTACAAGCCAACGGCCGGAACTTTACCAAAAGGTGAGCTGAGCTTCCCCATGGTGGGGTCATCGTACATGAAGCTAACGGTCGGCAGACGCTCCCGTATCTTGGCCCGTCCGGTGAGCTGCGGATCCCGAGTAACGGCGCCGAATCTCTCGGTGCTCACTGCGAGGGTCCGTTTCTGAGCCCCACCAAGAACGGAGTCCATAATGTCGACGTCCTCACCCAAGCTCATTCCATCGAGGATATTGAACGATGCTACGGCCGTGACAACATGACGCCTCGTGCTGATGGCTCCAAGCTACCCATCAAGATGATCACGGCGGCACCGGAACGCGGGCAGATGATGAGCTTGATCCCGGAGATTACTGCAAGAGGAATTATTTACTCCGTTGGCCACACCGAAGCAACATACGAAGAGACATCTCAAGCAGTCAGTAAGGGTGCTACAATGATTACACACCTTTTCAATGCCATGCGTCCTCTGCATCACAGAAACCCAGGAGTCTTTGGAGTTTTGGGCAAGGCCGAAAGCGTGCCACGACCTTACTTTGGCATCATCTCTGACGGTATTCACCTGCATCCTACCACGATCAAAATTGCCTACAGTGCCCATCCGGATGGTTTCATCTTGGTCACAGACGCCATGCATCTTGTAGGTCTTCCAGATGGAGCCTATCCTTGGACCAATGGAGAGTATACATGCAACATCGTCAAGCAAGGCTCCAAACTGCTTCTCGAGAACTCGGACACAATTGCCGGGAGGTGAGTGTTCCCAATGCGTCGACAAAACCTATATCTAATAATATTTAGCTCAATCACCCTACTCGAATGTGTAAATAACTTCATGAAATGGACTGGAGCCAGCATTCCCCAGGCTCTAGGAGCTGTGACGTCGACACCCGCGGCCATGCTTGGCTTGCAGGGAGTCAAGGGCACGCTAGAGTCGGGGGCTGACGCAGATCTGGTCATCTTGTCAGATGGATACGAAAGCCAAGGTGAAGTCAGGGGCGAAAACGAAATTCTATTCCTGGATGAAGTGTGGAAATTTGGTGAGCGGGTGTCGGGTTCCGTCAAGGAGAATAAGTTGATGTGAAGACTGTTGAGTTGAGTTAGAGTTGCTGGTCATTCACTACCTCGTTACAAGAACAAGACTGTATGAAATAGACGTAAGAGTACCCGTTCTGCAATAGCAGTTCCTTAGACTTATAAAGATACCCGGAGCATCAGTTAAGAGCATTAATAGAAACTGGTTGATAAGTTCAAACGTTAGAATATCGTGATTCGTGTTTAATTGAGTTCAGTGCGAGGTAGAAGCTAAGAACCAGTGCCTACCTAATTGGTGATAGTCAAAACGCCCATAGCTGCCATTTTTAAAGCTTCTCGCAGATCCAGGCCGTTCTTCAACAGAAGAAAGGCGCCGCGGGGTCTAGCGTCTTCACATGAAGCTCTCCGTCTCGGCCAATTGTTGTAGCGATACCAATCAACGATAAGGATCCACGGGATTAATGGGAAGGGTCAGCCAGCCCAGTGGGTCCCTCCACAAAGCTACAGTAGCCGGCTCCTCCACTCTCTCCGTCTCCGTCTCCGCCTCCGCTCTCCTCGAACTACCTTGTCCTGCCTTCAGCCCGTTTGCTCTTTAATTCCTCGTCACTTGATCCCTCCTTTCAACAGTCGGCGCTCAGCCGGGGAAATAACCACCATCGTTAGTGTCGCCAGCTCATACTCATCGTTTTGGATCGTCACACAGGCTTGCGCGCAATCACGTTGTGCCGCTATTCCCCGCCGCGCGCACTTGATCCAATGAGACATTGACGGTTCCTTTCAACTGAACAATGCCATGTCCACCTACAACTCAATGCCGGGGCTGCCTACTGGCACCTCCTCCAGCGAAGCGATGGCGATGAATTTCGGCTCGGGACAGTCCCATATGAACATGGATGTCTTCGATCAGGACATCCAATTTGACGAATCACTACTGTACGTACTGCATCACGCTTGCGACGCGCGCAACCAAGCTGACATCTACAGCGATGGGGCTGCACTGCAGACTCTCCCCTTCGGCAGCTCGTACGACTTGGATACTTTTTCCTCAACATTTGAAGATCCCTTTCAGTACTCGACTCGTCAATTCGACCCTCCCCCGAATCAAGATGCCTTGCACGAAGAATCATCTCCCCAGGAGCCCGACAACAAGCTTTTGGGCTTCTCTGCCCCAGTCTCGAGCGCCACAATCATCAACGACAACAACCAGTTCGTGGAGGCCAACATGACTGCTGAATTATATGGCATGTTCTTCGTCGCTGAAGACGTCTTTGGTGGAGAGTCGACAGGACGGCCACTGGAGTTGACGTGTTATCGTCGCAACTTGTGGCAGTGCTCAGGGCAGATCGCTCTCCCCCGAGGAATCAGGAACATTGTGAACGAGCAAGGGCAGCATGTCCAAATATTCGAACTATTGGTGACTATTGCTGCGTTCGAATCTATTGAGGGGAAAGCCACGGAAATAATATCAATACCCTGGAAGAACGCCAATCCACAAGGAGGCGACGATTCGAAAGCTGTCACAGCACCACCCAATATCACCTTAGACCTTTCGACAGGTCAAGAACTTGACGCGCACCGTGTTTCTATCCCCATATCTTGGAAACGCCTTCAGTTCAAGCACGCCACGGCCAACAATGGTCGAAGAAAGGGCTTGCAGCAACACTACGTAGTCAAGATCGGCCTTCTAGGCAAGACTCAAACAGGCGAACTTATCCAGATCGCTGAGATACAATCCGGGCCAGTCATTGTGCGGGGTCGAAGCCCAAGGAACTTTGACAGCAGGAAAGACGTCCCTCTTACGGGAGATAAGCGGTTCGAGAGGAGAAGCACTTCGACATCAAATGCTGATCATCCAACACTTAAACTGGAGCGAGAGAACTCGCAGAATTTCCCTCAAAGATTTCCTCCTGCTGGCAATCTTCAGGTGAGTCCCAGCTACATGGTTTAGCATATCGCGTAGAAACACTGACAGATAAGCAGCCCGGCGACTGGTCAACCCCCCAGTCAACTCACCCGTTACCTAGCCCTCAACCAGCTGCAAGTCCCCATCCGGCAAAACGGGTCGCCTTATCGCCAACAATGACTAGACCCCCGATACCAGCCTGGTCCAGCGATTCAAGTAATTCTGCCAAACCAGCCAATGCTCATAACAGTAAAGGCTCGGTTTCAAGACCAAACGCTTCTATCCCTATCAACTTATCGCTATCCGAAGACGAGAGAAGTCCCAATCGCTCCAGTGCCGAGCTGCATAGCCCCAACTCCGGCAAAGGCTATACGGCCACGGGGGCAAATAGGGAAAACAGTCCTGCAGATGAGGGGGCGGATCCCCTGTACGAATACTTTCCATTAACAGTGGATGATTGGTACGTTACCATCTTTTTCTTTTACCCACTTTGGGCGTTACTAATTTCGACCAGGATGCCTCCTGTTGATGCCGTCTACAGACCACACGTGGTCCATCACACTATCATGCCACCCGAGATGAAGGCGCAACAGCTCAAGAGCAAAGCCAAACGGTATTTTGCCTCTGATTGAGAGAGGATATGGTTGATTGAAATTGATGAATTACGAATTGTTGGAAAAGTTCATTCCCTGTATATTATTGTTGGCATTTGGCTTATTGGCATGGAGGAGTCTGTTTTGGGAAACACAATGCATTAGGGGTGAGTGATCCAAATCAAGTGGATGGCAGGCTCATTGAGGATATGAGATGGCTTGCATCGATACCCTAGAATCATTTCAATGCAGCTTTTAACTAGTTTATATGCACCTGATTTATTGAATAATCAAGTCACCTACCTAACCTTAGGATAAGTTCTTATGATAATTAGAGCACACATTAGGCATATTTTAGGCTATGAATGGACTAAATTGTGTGATTCATTTTCTCATGTTGGTTATCTTAATGGTTGGTAAATATCTCTATTGTCTACCGAACCACCTATCTTAGGAAAGGTAGTGTTCCATCATGCCTCATAGGCCAAAACACAAAATACCCGCTATATACGCCTAACACCCAACCCCTCAAAGTTATCAACCATCGACATACTTTTATCCCAAACACCAGCCCTAATTAAACGCCCTATTTCAGAAACACGACACTTAGAGAGTTTCCATACTTCTAATTCATACTGATACAGTCTGTTATTCCTAAAACCGAGCAAACCCTGTAGCGACCGGACAAGACATGCTTTGCCTTTATTTCAAGTTCAGCCTTCCTTTCTTCACACCTTCTACTCCTATTACTTAATGTGCCCCAACAGCGTTCATTCTAATCTGAAGCTCGGGGTTCGGCGTCAATCTGCGGTTCAAGTTTGGTTCGGGAATGCGTGACGCCATGCGATCCGGAATCAGGTCTGGCGAAGGAGACCGCATTGTCTTACCATCTGCTGGTTTTGCTTGAAGAAAGCCAGGAATGGCAGGATCTGGCGAAAGAGCAACTGCGCTGTCGACTGCTTCAACCTTAGTTTTGGGGACTGTAACATCGTCAGTTCGAACTTCAAGGTTAGGTGTAAGCCTGCGGTTCAAGTTCGGTTCCGGGATGCGCGAGGCCATTCGATCAGGAAGCAAATCAGGCGATGGTGTTCTCATAGAGTAGTCGCCTGTAGGTGTTGCGCGCAAGAGATGAGAAGCAATGGGCTCGGGTGCGATGATCGCAGGGCTCTGAGCCCTTTGAATTCTGGTTTCAGGGATAGCGGCATTGCCGGTTCGGACTTTGGAAGGGAGAATCTGCTCGAATCCCTGCTCGCGAGCGACTTTCTCGATACTCTTGAAGTACTGCCCCAGTTGTCAGTAATTATTATTGGCTGGACTCAGAGTTTCTTACCTTGACCGTCTTGACCTGAAGCTCTAAAGTGGCATCCTCGTCGACAACAATCATGGGGTGCGGATGCAGCTGTAGGCATGAAAGCGACCACATGTGATTGACACCCTGCTCGACACACTTTTGCAGTGCGAGTGCCTTGCGGGCACCCAATATAATAACAACGACCTCCCTCGCCTCCAGAACAGTCTGGACGCCTACCGTCAAAGCCATCCTTGGCACTCTGCTGACATCGTTGTCAAAGAAGCGCGAGTTGGATAGGATAGTGTCATAGGCCAACGTCTTGACTCTGGTACGGCTTGCGAGACTAGATCCAGGTTCGTTGAAAGCGATGTGACCGTCTTCGCCGATGCCGGCAAGAAAGAGATCGATACCACCGGCTGCCTTGATAGCATCCTCATATGCATCACACTCGGCCTCTGGGCTGGAAGCGTTGCCGTTGAGGATGTGAACGTTGGAAGGATGAATGTTGACATGAGAGAAGAAGTGCTTCCACATGAAGGAGTGGTAGGAGTTTGGGTCATCCCGAGGGAGACCTACGTACT
This sequence comes from Fusarium stilboides, assembly GCA_014822085.1. NCBI lineage: Eukaryota > Fungi > Ascomycota > Sordariomycetes > Hypocreales > Nectriaceae > Fusarium > Fusarium stilboides. The sequence continues at coordinate 82,562 of JAASAY010000233.1, forward strand.
CATCCATATTGAATGTGACTACATTCTCGAATGAGACCTACGATGGTCAGCGCCATATCTAGTAAGATATAACAGAGAAGCTTACTTCGCCAGCCTTGTACTTGCGGACGAGCACATCGTACACACCGATGGGGCTAGATCCCGTGGGGAGGCCCAGGATGAAGGGGTGTTCGGGTGTAGGCTGGAACGCATTGATACGCTCTACGACGTAATTGGCAACATAGTTGCATGCCGCATCTTCGTCGTCGCGGATGATGAGACGCATATTGTGGAGATGTGCTTGTGTGTAGTGGTTATATAGATGTTGGATATCAATTGAGAAAGGATAGTGGTTGTATGATTTGTTGTCTGCAGTGAGGGTTGGAAGTGTGTGTAGAGATATGAGGAGGCGTAATCACTTACTCGAGGTGGCAGTTGCTTATGAGGGAAGAACACGCCAAAGAGGTGCAACTTCCCGCCAAACAAGAGTCACTCGTCATTGGATGTGCCTTGCATCATGGCAGAAGCTACGAGATCGGTCACCACTTTCCTGTTGCCATCCATGATGTAGCAAGTAGCGTGGGGACTGCGGAGAGCGACTTCACCCAGCAGCGGATGCTCTGGAAGTTACGATGAATGCCGTGATGGAGGGGATGAAACGTTTGACTGTAGGCATACGATGAAGATGGGCACTGTCGTGAGGCCGCACTGTATTGCTCATGATACTGTAGTCATGGTTGCCTTGATAGGAGCTGCCATTGGCTGAGGGGTCAAGTATGGAAGCTTGTTTGTACTTTGCGAGTTAAGAACGGGTATAGGCAATAGTGACAGCCAGAAGCCGACGTTAGTTCCGATGTAAGGTAGCTTCCAATGGATGTTATCAGATCAAGTGTACTGAGGCCTCGGCTTCGAGAACTCTGACTCCAAGACACTACTTTAAAGTCCCCTGTCTTACTCGTATTAGTCTGATCCTAATAGCTTTGTCTTATCATAACCGTCAGTCTAGAAGCTCCAGTGTAATCTTCTCACCCACAACCTGTCATGGTAAAGGAAGCCGAGGTCGACATCTTCATCAAGACCGAGGTAGCGTGTAAGAGCATTCCTTGATAATTGATGATAGGATTGGTTACCCAAGGTTCCTTCGTTACAGGGGTCCAGGGTAGTGGGTAATGGAAGATGCACCGAAGAAGGGCAGATTGTTTCAAATTACGCCTCTTGGCGATACCTGTACCTGTGCAACATCAGAAAGACTCGAGGTAACATGCAAAATCAGATGAACCCTTAAGTTGCCATATTATTTATGGGGTTTGTTGAGAGGCAACAAATGAGCCTCCTGTCGAGCGTGGGGTTTTAGTGGTGCACTAACAATTTCCAATCCCAAAACGTGATCCTTGTCCCGTTCCCGTCCTCGTTGTAACTACTAAAATAAAAAACATCCACTCCTCACGGGGCACTCACACGCAACGTTACAACCCCCCATCTGGCATCGATCCTCGACCCCGTCTGACCTTGACCCAACAGAGCTCAAGGTCAAAGGCCACAATGTCCATCAATCACTATGGGTTCGGCGAGTAATCGATCGCTCTCCGGCGCTTGCATTCGCTATCGTGCTGTAGCGCCTGAATCAATGTCCTCATTTCGGTGGCGGTTGTCGCGTGTCTCGTGGCCTGTGCGACGTTGAATCCGAAACCATCGACTACCCAACATCCATCCCATCCCATATGAGGATACTACTACCACTTTGACACAGCGTTTGACTGCGACTCGACCGACTCCTCCTCCCTGTAACGTCGAGTCTTGGACGGGTTCATTGCTTCTGCGGACGGGCCGTTTTGCCTTGCACTTTGCTCTGCACTGCTCCGCTCCATCCGTATCCTTCTTGCTCTGACCCAGTCCTGGCATGTCTCATCAGCAGTGCTCCATCTCCATCTCCGTGTTGTCTCTTTTAGATCTCGCCTGAGCTACCTATCCAGGACTTGTGCCTGTCCATCAGACTGTCTCTCCACCTTGCTAGTAGGTCCATCGAGGTGTAAGATTCTCACCCTCACCCCATTTATCCTTTCGAAGCGGGTGCTTCAGCCTCTTCTTTTCGTATCGTTGTCGACTATTTACTTTCCGCTGTGTCCATGACTCGGGCCCTCTTCCTTCCCCCTCGTTCTCGTCGTTCATAATCACTCGTTTTCAAAATGTCGACTTTTCAAAAGACGCTTTTGGCTGCCATTATCAAGAGCCTCCTCCGAGGAAAATCACTGGTTCAGTCTCTCTTGGCTTACTGGAGCGGTTCCTTGGGGCTCGATGCAAACAGCAAATCTCGTGTCGGCAACAAATCACGCCAATCTACGCAAGCCTTTCTCCAGGAGGCCGAGGCTTTGTTCCTTGACCCTGTCGACCAAGATGGCCTACAGCAACTCTCACGCAACTTGCGAAAGCAACTCTTGGAGCGACTCCAAAACGACATGGAATGTATGCTCCCCTCATACAGCCATCAATTACCGAGAGGCACGGAAGTCGGCCGGTTTGTAGCTTTGGATGTTGGCGGCTCAACCCTCAGAGTAGCATTGGTAGAATTGTGTGGTCGGATATCCAATATCGGAGAGCAGAGCAAGATTGTCAGCATACGGAATTTCTTCATCGGCCCCGAGGTCAAGGCTTTGCAAGGGATGGAATTCTTTGACTGGATGGCTGAGAGGGTATTGGAAACCCTTTCAGCAGAGTTGGAACAGCATGGTAGACCTGATGGACCTTTGCCAATGTCGCTCGCCTGGAGTTTTCCCATCGAGTAAGCTTATTCCCAAGTTGATGCTTACATTCAAACTAACGTATGCCACAGGCAAACATCACTGGCTGGTGGCAAGCTGCAAGGAATGGGCAAGGGCTTTTCTGCTTGCAACGGACTATTAGGCCAGGACCTTGGAGAGATCGTGCGAACAGCTTGTCTAAACCACGGTCTCAACGTAGAACTTCGAGCTATTGTCAATGATTCGAGTGCATGCTTACTGTCAGAGTCGTACAACCATCCCACAACAAGATTCGGCCTGATTCTTGGTACTGGTGTCAACCTCGCTGCCTACCTTCCTGTATCCGCCATTGGACGTATCAAGTTCGGTGAACGCCCTCCTCAATGGTTCGAGAAAGCCACGCACGTTATTATCAACAGCGAGATCAGCATGATGGGACGCGATATCTTACCGTTGACAAGATGGGACCGGCAATTACTGGCGAACCACTCTCGACCCGAATTTCAACCTCTGGAGCACATGGTTAGCGGCATGTATTTGGGCGAAATCTGCAGACTCGCGCTTGTTGAAGCGATCGGATCGACAGGAGTTTTCGGAGGCGTGGTTCCTGCTTCTTTGCTGAAGCCTTATTCATTCTCGACTGAGACGCTTTCCATCATTGAAAAGTATGTTAATATCATGGCTAGCAATTTCAGTGTATTAACGACTTATAGGGATACAACTTCCGAGCTTACAGAAGCGCGCAAGCAATTCTCGACTCGTCACCCAGCAAGCCATGCTCCTACAACTGCCGATTTGTCATTCCTCAAGCGACTAGGTTCTTTTATCTCGAAGCGTTCAAGCGCGCTTGTTGCTACTGGTGTCCACGCATTTTGGCATTTGCGCATCGACAACCAGGACCAGTTTGTTTCAACTCTATCGCCAGGCTCTTCTGAGCGGGATAGCGCCGCGGCGGACCGGGATCTAGCCGAGACAACAGTGGCATACAATGGTGGTGTGATTGAGAGTTATCCAGGTTATCTCGACAGCTGTCAATCATACCTGAATGACTTGGTAGCGGCTGACGAGAAGGAGAAATCCGGAAAACGCACAATCAAGCTTGTGTCGGCAAAGGAGAGCTCGTTGATGGGAGCAGCGGTGGCTCTGGCCTCGCTGGAGGGCGATGTTGAAGGGCCACTTGGTGTGGTGGGATAAAGACAGGGAGAAGAGGGAAGAAATGTGTTTTTCTGTTTAATGACGCGTTGAAGCATACATACATGGCACTGGCGCCTGGCGATATGATTTATTTGGTCGGGATGGAAACATATTTTCCTGGTATCTATGTTGAAGGACATGATGTTCGAAGACGACATCGAGATAGATATACACCGTAATAATGAAGACCATACAACACTTCCATTTAATCGCCTTATTCATTAGATACTAGCTGCAGAAGACCTCTGAGGGCATAATTAATCCTAAGGTATACCCTGAAGTACACCAATGAAGATGGGACGGGAAGAATTAGTGGTTTACAATTACCTGCAGCAAACAAATGTAGTCCTTAGTATCCGTATTTTTTCTTGTAATATGCAGGCAGTTCATCACTAAGTAGCATACAAAAAAAGTAACTAGCTCAACATCTTGCTCTTCATCTTCTTTTTCGCTCTGGCTGGGGGTCTCTTCTCTCCAAGGTGAAATCTTGACTCGTGTAAGTGGTCTACTCAGTGGACTTTAGTGGTAGCCTCACTCAAGAACAGAGTCATCGATCAATGACACGTCGTATTGATAGATGCACCAATGGTTCATCAGTTTAATTTTGCCGTCTCATTATGTTACAAATTCCTGGTGCTGCACGGTCGAGTGCAGCTTAATCTTTGGTGGCGTAAAGTGGTTTCGCGACGAGAGCGCGTCTGTGCGTTGGACTTGCTTATTGGTTGGTGTGTGCCACTATTAGGTACCTTAGGTGCAAGTCGAGATCACGTGCGCACGAGACAACTTCGACACGCGCCACAACGCGAACAGGGATCTTAACAAATACCTACCTAAGCTAGGCACGCACCCCACGACATTAGCTATTGCTACGATATCGCAAACATATCGCAAACCTTGAGCTTCATAATAACTTCTCGGCTTTATGCTGTAGCCAAGGAGCCGTCTTTCCTCTAATTTTGTTCTTTTTCATCCCTTCTTTTGACACTCTAATCACGCAACATGGGCGATGCATCAAGAGGCCCTGCGCCTGTCTTTGCTGAATGCGCCATCGCGTTTGTCTCCAGCAGTTCGCTAACTCTCAAACTGATCGGTGACGTAAGTTGGTGTTTCTCACTTCTCGCTCAGTATCATACTGATATTTACGTAGCTATCAACAATTTTGGAGGACAATGGCGCTACGATCTGCGAACCTCGACGCGACGGCTCGCTCCCTATCGAAAAAGTCACCCACATCATTTCCAACACGATCGATTTCCCTCAGTTCACCGAAGCTCAAGCTGTCATGATTCCCGTCGTCACAACAGAATGGATTACCGTCTCGATAGCTCGTCGAAAGCAGGCACAAATTAGGCCTTTCTCGCCTGATCCTAGAATGATCTTCTCAGAGGTGGTGGTGACTTGTGCCGATTTACCGGAGACGGACAAGGAGAGCATTGCAGGCGCGACAATGGCTCTCGGTGGACAAGAGTCCAAGGATGCGACTAAAATGACTACACATATCTGTGCGCTTTCAATGGATCATCCCAAGGTCCAGGTCGCTCTTGCGAAGGGATGGAAAGGCAAGGTTGTCTTGCCACATTGGTAGGGTTAGCACAACTGGTTTATGATGCGACTCACTAATGCCGCTCAGGTTCGATGATTGCTTCAAGCTCGGGAAACGTATCGACGAAAACCCTTATTTGCTGCCTGACCCCGAGATTCTTAAGAAGTCTCCCGAGGACGACCTCAAGATTCCAAAAAACGAGAACCTAACAGGAGCGACATCGCCGACACCAACATATCTACCCTTGCCTTCCGACGGAGATGTTGTGCGACCGCCAGTGACCGTCTTCCAGGACCGTCATGTGATGCTGTCTTGGGATTTGAGCATCACCGAAAGATTGACAAAGGTGGTCAAGGAGATCATCGTCAACGGAGGCGGCAAGGTTGTCGATCAAGTTGAGGACTGCGACATGTTTATTTGTCAATATCGCGACGGCCCTCAGTATATCCAGGCGGCACAGTCGTGCAAAGACGTGGGGAATTTGGCCTGGCTTTACTGGCTCATTGTTCACAACGACTGGACATCACCTTACCGCCGATTGCTGCACTATCCCGTTCCCAAGAATGGCATCGAAGGTTTCAAGGACCTGCGCATCACGGTTTCAAATTATGGCGGCGAAGCACGAATATACCTGGAAAACCTCATCAAGGCTTCTGGAGCCGAGTTCACCAAGACGATGAAGTCGGACAACACACACCTCATCACGGCACGCGACTCGAGTGAGAAGTGCAAGGCCGCCCCTGAATGGGGCATTGCCGTTATCAACCATCTTTGGCTCGAGGAGAGCTACGCCAAATGCGAGATTAGGCCGATCAACATTAAGAAGTATAATCATTTCCCTCCGCGCACTAATCTTGGCGAGATAATCGGTCAGACATTCTTTGATGAATCGAGATTGCGGGAGGTTTACTATCCAGGGGGTGACGAGAAGATGTCTCCTCGAGCGAAGAGAAAGCGTAAGATTCTCGAAGCTGCAGAGGAGAACGCATATTCCCGAGGCCCTGCAGAGGGTGTCGTCGTTGGCCAAGTCAAGAGTGAAGATGTCGAGAGTGAAGATATCGAGATGGATGATCTCCAGGAAGAAACAGAAAGTGAGAAGCCAGTCAAGAAAACAACAGCAAAAACACCTGCCGCAGTGGCGACACCAATTCGTTCTCGTCATGCTGGAAAGGAGAACGAAACTCCTTCAGTGGTTTCTACAGGAGGCCGCAGCGCCAAGGCGAAGGCACAAGCACTCTTACACAACATGACCGGCGATATTGCACTGTACGAGAAGGAAAAGAAGAGGCATGCCAAAGGAGGTGTTGCTATCTGGGGTGGCAAGCGGGCTGCAGATCAAGCGGAAAAAACCAATACGAAGGCTAAACAAAGCGCGACCCCCGAAGCTGAAGATAATGCGACAGCCAAGCGACCTACCAAGAAGACGAAACCATCACTCCCAGACGTCGAGATGCGCATTATCTTGACTGGTTTCAATCGATGGGTGGGAGACAAGAACAAGGAAGATCAAGACCGGGTAAGTAGGCGTGAGCCATTCGTCTAACTACATGCTCTAATATGCTGAATAGAGAAAACTACGAGACATGGGTATCCAGATCGTCCAGGAGGGACAGCCGTGCGACTACCTGGTAGCCCCTCATATCGTCCGTACCGTCAAATTCCTGTGTGCACTTGCACGCGGCCCAACCGTCATTTCATCCGCGTTCGTCGAACAAGCCTTGGAGAAGGGCGAACGACCTGATGTAGATGACTTCATTCTTAAGGACACGGAAGCAGAAACACGGTACAACGTAGACCTCGAGATGTCGGTTGCACGCGCCAAGTCAAACCGGTGCAAGCTACTCGTTGGAGTCCCAATCTATTGCACAGAGAAGATTCGCAATGGCCCCGACAGCTATAAGGCCATCGCGGAGGCGAACGGGGCGATCTTCAAGATCTATCGGGCGCGAAGCGGAACAACAATTCGACCAACAACAGCGGAGGAAGAGGGTAACGCACCACCCGAGCCTGTTTACTTGTTGAGCAGCTCAGCTAATGACGAGCGACCACTGTGGAACCGATTCCGGGACATGGCGCGTAAGGGCAACATGGAACCTCGAGTCGTGGCACCTGACTGGTTGCTCGATGTTGCAATGGCTCAGCAAGTGCGATTTGATGACAAGTTCTTGGTGGAGAATTACTACGCGGATCAACTGTAGAGCAGACCTCAGATCAGCTGTAATGTAGATCTCGCTAAGCTGAGAGGGTTTGCTTGATGATGGCGTTTGGAATGGCTATAGTAGCATGGCTGGTTTCGGAATCGGTGGGTGGCTTTGTCTTGGTGCCCGTGGGCCATGGCTCATAATGAGGGCGGCGCAAAATGTACCTTGTGTAGAGATGTTTAGATGGGTTAAGCGTTTAGAAGAATTTCACGCCTAATGAGTCGTCTTGGCCAAATATTTGGGCCTTACTTCGTTTGACAAGGACATTGAGGGCTTTGAGCAGGACGTCGGTGTCCATGCCGTGGATGTCTGCGTTCGTTAGCGACGTGATACACAGGCAATTCGTCCAGGCCAGAACTGGACCTACCATTTCCCTTTGTGCCATCACCCTCGACGAGTTCGTAAACTGTAAGAACGCTGCCTTTTTGTCCCGTCTCTTCAACATAGTTCTCTACGAGCTCAGCCCACTCCTCGGGCTTGCGCCAGTAAACAAAAACAACGTCGCCCGAGGTGCCACCTCCGACGTACTCTACACGACCGTCACTATGCATAAAGGAAACCACATCTCGAATATCGTCAAACTGCAGACGTCGATCAAGGCGGCGATTGACAAACAGATCCGAGTCGGCGGCCTCGGAGAGAGAGAGGCGAAAGATGCGGTTATGGCGAGCGTAGGCGAGGATTAGATCGGCCCACTTGTTTCGCTGAGCGTGAAGGGTTGTTAAATTTGTCTGGCGAGTGAAGAAGGCGGGGAAATGATATTCGCGAGGAAATGTGAAGGAATCGGTAGTAGTGGCCATTGTGTGCCGAGGCTGAGAGTGTGTACTATTGGTGATGTTTGGGAGTGGTGTTGAAGCTTCCAATGGAGGGGTTTAGGCGATGACGTGGGAGGGGTTCGGTCCTGTCCCGTCCATCTCCTGTAAGGTACGTACAGCAGTGAGAAAACCCAACCACGTGCATGATAGTTCCCGCCGGCGAGACCGTTTACAGCCCAGGTCTAGGTACAGTACCGTATTGTCGATCCAATTCAATCACCATTACGACTATGGGAAATCCACCTCAATCATGTCATACCACTTGAAGCATTTCTAAACGAAGCTGTTTTTACCCCTTCGCTTCGTTAGCGTAACATAGTTTAAATAAATGCGTGTTGTCAATCAGATCATTTCAATTCGTACGACTCCGACTTTTCCAGGGATTTTCTCTCCACCAACAGAACCGACCTCTCTCCCCAGAGCTCCAGCTCCAGCTCCACGAGGTAAGACCGAGGCGAGAATCTTTTTTTTGCAGGCATCCGTGGAGAATGCTTGACAATTGAATCTCCGCGTTTTCCAATTGTCAAAACCTCGAGACATTACCGAATTGTGGTGTTATCTTTGTGGGGGGAAATATCCGCCCAGTCATGTTCGTTCTGTTGCAAAAACCCGCAAAGTCAAAGGGAACCATATTGCGGCTTATCTCTTGAGGCATTGATAAGGAGGCTCTAAGTCGCTCCTCCGAGGAGAAAGGTCGATGGCAGATGACGGACACTAGTTTATTTCCGCCCGTTGACGGCTCTTTTCAAAAATAGCTCGGTCAGTTATCGAGACATCAATACTACGTATTGAAAGATACACGGCCTGAATAGGGATACTGGTCTAGAACGACACTTCACTCCCCAGGACAGTACGTACTCAGTCAGGTTCAGGAGAAGAGCCAGAAAACCGGGAGAATTCTTCACTTAATTAGGCCATATTCGAGATCGCTTCACCGAGACTGCCCTCAGTCATCAACCCACAGTGGCCTTCACCGTACGGTGTAACTTCGCCAGAAACCGGATCCTAATATCGAATAATGACCTCGTCTCCGCGTCCGACATCTCATATCATGCTCTGTCGTGGTCTGTTTCGACGTACGACACGACGGTTGGCGCCTTTTGCACGATCCACGTCCCTTGGCTGAAATGCCTTTCTCCGCGGAGCTCAGAGCTAGAGGCCAGCGCCATTGCCGTGCGGGCGCACCATCTGATTGGTTCCTTTGCCACGGCGCCTGTCTCCTTATCAAGATCAGCCCTGCCAAAGTTGGAACGGTACTGCAAATGCGCTCACGTTGTTTGGGCAGCGGAAATGCTTGTTGCGCCACCAGGTACAGGCTTCCCGGAGATGTCTATTCTAGATAGGGAGTAAGGAAACATGAGATGGCAACAGAAGGATCCATAGCCGTGGTCTCGAGGGCCAGAGAGACCCTCTTTTGTAGCAGGGCTCCTATATGGCGACAATCACTTATAACCATGGATGGCTTAGGGTTTTTGGATTTCGAGTGGCCTTTCTCTCCCAAGGGTATACATCTTCAGTCTAATATCAATTCGCCAACATGACTGCAACGACACAAAAACGCGTGGTCGTCGTTGGACTGGGCATGGTGGGCATTGCTTTCATGTAAGTCCATACTAACTAACACGCCCAAAGTATGCATGATCTGACAAATATACAGTGAAAAGCTGCTCAAATACGATGCCAAAGCAAAAGAATACGCCGTCACAGTCGTCGGAGAGGAACCATATCTTGCCTACAACCGAGTGGGACTCACATCCTTCTTCGAGCACCGCAAAATCGAGGATCTTTACATGAACCCAGCAGAATGGGTACGTGAGATCTCACCTCAACCCTGTCCGATCATACACTGACAGCCCTGCAGTACCAAGAAGCTGAAAGCTCATTAAACTGCCATGTCAACACGAGAGCCACACATATCAACACCGATGATAAGATTATCGAATGCGCAAACGGCGAGAGCTACCCCTATGATATCCTTGTTCTCGCTACCGGTTCAGATGCTGTGCTCCCTCGTATGCTTGCTGGCTGGGATGCCAACGGTGTCTTTGTCTACCGTACAGTCGACGACTTGCAAAAGCTCATCAAGTTTTCCGACGACAAGCAGGGTACCAATGGTGTTGTTGTAGGTGGTGGTCTGCTTGGTCTGGAAGCCGCCAAGGCTATGCTGGATCTGGAGCGCTTCAACCAGGTCGACCTTATTGAGAAGTCTCCCTGGGTTCTATCCAGACAGATTGACGAGGCAGCTGGTAAGATGGTGGCAGACCAGGTCTCACAGCTTGGTGTGAACCTCAACCTTGGCAAGGGTGTCTCCAAGATGACGACCGATGAGAACAACAACCTCACTGGTGTTGTCTTTGATGACGGCCAGGAGATTCCATGCTCAGCATTATGCTTCGCCGTCGGTGTCAAGCCCAGAGACGACCTTGCCAGAACCGCCAACCTCGAGGTTGGTCAGCGAGGTGGTATCGTCGTCAACGACGACTTGAGGACAAGCATGCCCGACATCTACGCCATTGGGGAGTGCGCCAGCTGGCGAGGAATGGCATACGGCCTTATCGCCCCTGGAGTTGCCATGGCCGAAGTCGTCGCTTTCAACCTCACCCAAGCCAAGGAGCACAGCCCTCAGGTCTTCAAGCAGCCCGATATGAGCACAAAACTCAAGCTGCTCGGCGTCAACGTCGCCAGCTTTGGTGATTGCTTCGCTGACACAAAGGGCCCCATGACCCTTCCTCCTAAGTACGCCAAGACTCTGGTCAACGGCGACGCCAAGGCTCCCAGCTCCGTTCAGGCTCTTACATACAAAGACCCTTTCTCCAACGTCTACAAGAAGTACATCTTCACCAAGGATGGTAAGTACCTCCTCGGTGGTATGATGATTGGTGATGTGTGCGACTACATCAAGCTCGTGCCCATGGTCAAGTCCCAGAAGGAACTCGAGATTTCTCCCAGTGAGCTTATCCTCGGTGCCAAGAAGGAGGGCGATGATGGTGATGATCTCGACGATGATGCCCAGGTGTGTTCATGCCACAACGTCACAAAGGGCGATATCGTCAAGGTTGTCAAGGACGGCACATGCAAAGATGTTGCCAGCATCAAGAAGTGCACAAAGGCCGGTACCGGTTGCGGTGGTTGCGTGCCCCTCATTACCACCATCTTCAACAAGACCATGGCATCCATGGGCCAAGAAGTCACAAACTACGTCTGCTCGCACTTCAATTACTCGCGTGCTGACCTGTTCAACATCATCATGGTTAAGCGTCTCAACTCTTTCACTGAGGTGATGCGTGAGATCGGAAACGACAAGGAAGCCCTTGGTTGTGAGCTTTGCAAGCCAGTGGTGGCTAGCATCATGGCCTCACTCTGGAACAGACACGTCATGGACAAGACCACTCACGGTCTCCAGGAGACCAACGATCGCTTCCTGGGTAACATCCAGCGAGACGGTACCTACTCTGTCGTTCCCCGTGTGTCTGCTGGTGAGATCACACCCGACAAGCTCGTCGTCATTGGCGAGGTTGCTCAGAAGTACGGCCTCTACACCAAGATCACTGGTGGACAGCGTATCGACTTGTTCGGTGCCCAGAAGCAGGATCTCCTCGACATCTGGGGCCAGCTTGTCGCTGGTGGTATGGAGTCTGGTCACGCCTATGCCAAGTCTCTTCGAACCGTAAAGAGTTGTGTCGGTTCTACATGGTGCCGATTCGGTCTTAGCGACAGTGTCGGTATGGCTGTTCGTCTGGAGGAACGATATAAGAGTATTCGAGCCCCTCACAAGATCAAGGGTGGTGTCAGTGGTTGCGTGCGTGAGTGTGCTGAAGCACAAGGCAAAGAGTATGTCTCCCCATATCCTCATTTATCTGTCAATTCACTAACAATGAACTCAGCTTTGGTCTGATCGCTACTGAGAAGGGCTGGAACATCTTTGTCGGCGGTAACGGTGGTGCCAACCCCCGACACGCCGAGCTGTTGGCAAAGGATGTCCCTCCTGCTGATGTCGTGGCAATTCTGGACCGATACCTCATGTTCTACATGCGCACAGCCGACAAGCTCCAGCGAACAGCCCGCTGGATCGAGAACCTTCCCGGTGGTATCAAGTACCTCCAGGAGGTTATCATTGAGGATAAGTTGGGCATCAACGCTTCGCTTGAGGCTCAGATGGAGGAGCTTGTTGACAGCTTCTTCGACGAATGGGCTGAGGCCATCAAAACCCCCGCCATCGCTGAGAAGTTCCAACAGTTCGCCAACACCAAGGACACCTCTCGAAACATGGAGCTCGAGGAGGATCGTGGCCAGAAGCGACCTGCCTTCTGGCCTTCTGACGCTGCGGCGACAGACGACTTCCAGGGTCTCAAGGACAAGTGGTCCCAGACATCTTGGGAGCCCATTATCGAGTCATCCTACTTCGATGGTGCCGACGAGCTGCCGAACGGTATCTCAGCCACCGTCAAGCGTGGTGACACTCAGCTCGCCATCTGGCGCATCAAGGGCGTCTACTACGCCACACAGCAGATGTGCCCTCACAAGCGTGCTTTCATCCTCTCCGACGGTCTTATCGGCCAAGAGCCCAATAAGGCCGAACAAAACGGTGACAAGCCCGCCGCCTCCCCCTGGGTCTCATGTCCTCACCACAAGCGCAACTACGACCTTAGTAACGGCGCCTGCAAGACAGACGAGTCTCTGTCCATCGCCACATTCCCCACTGAGTCTCGCGCCGACGGCATGCTGTACCTCAAGCTCCCTCCCGTCGACGAGCTCGACAACGCCCTGGGTACCAAGAAGTGGATGGTCAAGAAGGGCGAGGCTGGCGAGGCGCCTCTGGCTAAGCTTGACAGCAAGATCAAGTTTGTTGGTCTGCGTGGCAAGAAGCCCTACGTGAAGCCCCTCGGCCAACCGAAGATGACCACCAAGCCTCTCGATCTGATGATGGCTTCTAATGGATGCGGTGGCGGTGCACCCGAGTGGTAAAAAAAGACATGACAATAGAAGATAAAGTAAATCTTTCAACGGAAATCATGGTATGGAGTTCAGGTATATATTGGGATGGTTTGGGATGTTCTTGATTTAGATGAAGATAGCTTGAGGTTTTTTGGTCATGAGATGATGGAATGTCTTTCTTGTTATGTAGATTAATCGACCAATACCCCTTTACAAGCCTGTTTGGTGTCCTATTACTGTCATCGTGACATGTTCTTACATCGCAATTCCATTTTAGGAATTGTAGCTTGTAAACCACGCGGCTGATGGAGTACTACGCCGGTTACTTCCTAGACTAACAATAAAGCCCCTTAGAAGAGAGGATAAATACCATCCCAAGGCTATCCAAGGCAGGCTGCTATGCTTAGTTGCTTGTGATTTAATACATACTTTAGGATGATGTTGCCTTTATCCCAGTAAACGTCCGCAGTTGCTTACAGTATCTTCGAGCGCTCATAGTTGCCATGCGTCGCATAACGGCCGCGATTCTTCGCATCAATCTCGCCTTGTCTCAGATCCAGTCTACCGTCGGTTACTTTAAAGACCCCTCGTGCCTCATCACATTCTCCAGTTTCCGCATGAAATACACAACTCCTTCGAAGCTGTCGTGGTAGCTTCCAGGGGCCGCCTCCCCACTACATATGCCTGCAATGTCCTGGTCTATGGGAGAGAAGCCCACCAGGCGCTAGTATTCCGCAGATTGGATTCTGGAATCGTGTCTGAGTGAGCGACAGGCGGATAGTGAATAGCCGCTGAGTAGAAGGGATAGAACTGCCTCTTATAGGTCTTTAAGCGCAGAAAATTGCAGATCGGGTTTCGTGCGTCATTCCTGAAGCCAAACAATCCGGCGATATGTTGAAGTTTGTATAGATGGACCCATCTTCACTGATATTGGTATGAATGAATCATAATGTCTCAGGATAATTTTAGACTACATGCGCAACTTCTGTTTGCTCCAATAACATCAGCATCGTTATCACATTCACGAAGGCCCACCGTAAAGTTTGCTTCTATTCTAAATCTTATTCTAAGCCTTATCCTAAATTCACTTCGACTTGTATTCACTTTATCATAATTCTTATAATGGTTTAGGGTGCACCAGCTGGTCCTGGCATCCGCTGCTATACAGCCAGAAGTCCATTTGGCCAGGAAGGCGCAATACCAGGTATTGGGTTATCAAGAGCGCTTTTGCCTGTAATTTTATGTAGTTGGAATTGCTGAGCTAAATGCAGAAGGAGTTGGAGCTGAAGATCGAGTGAAGGTGTGTTCTTACACCCACGGGATTCCCAAGATTTTGTAGCCACCCTCATGATACCACTGGGTCTAATAGCAGATCAGCATTCGTTAGAGTCATTGGTCTTAACCCTAAGAACAAATCCCAGTGACTAACAAGTCTCTGGCGCCTAGAGACTCACCAAATTGTTTGATACATGAATGCTGGTAGACAAATAGGGATTTTCACCGGGTCCAGGGCGTCTCCTCAGGCCACTTGTAGATGCATAAAACACACCTACGACCAGCTCCGGGGCCCTAGGCTACAACTACCCATTCTCTGGTTTCTTCTCTTGCGAGATCTATAAGATGATTCGTGGATAAGCTCTTTCTTGGGGGCCCTGGTAATGTTTTACGTTAACCTCAAGCTTGAAACATGTCCAGTGTAGACAGTAATCAATTCTAATCATGCAGTCAGTCACACTTTAACAACTTATTTTATAAAAAGCCATGTATTGAGCTTTCCACAGCGCCGTAATCTAGGGGCCAGTGATTTGATGTGAATGCCTCCCTGAATGCCTATGCCCGTAACCCTACGAGCAGTCCTGGCCCCTAGTAATCATCATAACCGTGCCGATGCTAGCTTCACGCTCATCTCATTGTATAGAGGCCCCCTGTTGGACCTCTGATTTGTGAAGTTCCAGGGCCTATGTGAAAGACCACCATTCAGCACTAATCCGAGCCCAGGATATCATTCCAAATTACCGAAATTCCTTCAATCACCACTCCTCCGAGCTCCCAGGTCCCTAGAAATAGCTCATTGCCATCCCTCTGGGTAGTAGTGCAGCTCTTCAGTCATCAACCCAATGTCCCTCGACCTCGAGGTCCCCGTACAGCAGGGCCCGGATTTCCTCGTAGAGAGCTCGCTGCTTGGTAATGCATGCAGCGTTGCTGAGTATCGTGATCTCAGGGGCCAGCTCATGGCCAAAGGCATCCACGTCCAATGACTGACTGGCGTAGAACTTCTTCAAGGCCATCGCAGCCTCAGGTTCGATTCTCTCACATGCTTTCGAGAGCTCGTTCCAGCACCTGGCACAGTCGATCACGTCAATTCGGTGCATGCGGACCACCCCGGCAGCCAGGAACATCAGGCGAATGACATCGTCATAATCTCCGGTGAAATTTTTGTCGCCTTCAGGTGCCAGGATGCTCTTCATGCGATACATAAGACGGTTTGACACCCCTCGGAGATCGATTCTGGCACCTCCAATGGTAGGGTTTTTGCCCTCGAGTCGAGACTCCAGGTCCTCCCAGACATGCGACTTGGGCTGCAGGTCCTTCAGCATCTGGAGGATATTGGCAACCAGTGCCGGGTCCATGACCTCTTTTGATCGTTCAGACTGCGTCATAGTTCCGGACCCAATGAACTCTCCTGGCTCCCGGCTCTCAAAGAACTCTGGGTTTATAAATCGCCCTATAAGCCCGTGACTGCTGAGAACCTTGATATGAACGTCCCTTTCTACCCACAGAAGCTCCAATGCATCGTCATCGGTCCAAGCCATGTCTAGTGGAACCTGAAAATGCCCGGCAACTCTCATTAAAAACCTCATCATGTCCCCATGTGCCTGTCGAGCTGGTAGTGGGATACTGTCAATTACGTCCAGGTACTCTTGAGTGAGAAACAGTAAACCCATCGGATCGTTAGACTCGGTGGCAGCTTCGGCAGGGGATTGGAGGGACGAGGAAACTTCAGCAATAGAGTCATGAAGAGGGGCTTGTTCATCGGCATTTTCGGGCTCCTGGACAGCAGGTCCAGTACGTAGATCCCGCTGTTCACCATCCTGAGGGACCATCATGTCTCCTCTCTCTGTCGCTTGGGACACTACTGAGGAAGTCATCTCTTCGTGCGATGTCGGCGGTACGTCAGAGGTCCTACAAAACGGAGCACGGAATTTGGTCTGTAATGCCGGGATTAGTAAACCTCCCATTCAGTTTCCAGTGTCCATGCCTTTGAGATAGCGATGGGTATCCTGCTAGAAGCCGCGTGTTTCTCCAGGCTCCCGGGAATCAAATAGAAAGTTGAGCCACAGAGGTCGAGATATGGCGTGCGAAGATTTGGATTCAGCCAGCTGCCAAAGCAAATTCAGGCCCTGGGGGAATTTGATTTGGTGAAGAGGTATGCAAACGCTCGGACTGGTTCAAGGCTGGACGTTGTGATTAGTTAAAACCCCGGGACCTGTTCGAAAGCAACCTTCTGCTTACCTGCTATATCAGGCCACACTCATGTAACAAAAGATGAGGAAACCAGCGAACAGCATAAGGCAGGGTCTTAAATGCGGGTAGATAGGGAGAAGAGAGATGGTTGGTGAGAGTGCAGTGAGGATGCGAGTGTGTGCTTGAAGTTCTCCAAGGCCGCGATGTGCGAAAAGGATTCTCAACACAGCGCGGGCGTGTTTGATCACGGAAAATTCGAGAGCCAGTAGAAATAGGCTTTCGAATCAAGATGTAGCAGTAAGTAAGTGCTCAGAAACCGGTATTGTGCTCTCAGGGGGAAGTATCCTGAGCATCAAAGGCGAATGCGATGCAGCGAACCGAAGAGTGGATGATGAAGCTGGGAGAAGAGGGAGAACTTGGGGAAGTGAAGCAATGAATCAGAGCACAATAAGAGAAAATCCTCGAAGTTTCCATTGAAAGATAAGAACAATCCAGATAGGTAATCAAAATTGATGTGTTTGCAGGTGCCGAGAAGTGGGCGGATACAGGAAGCAGAAGATTAGTGCAAACAAGACAAACTATCTAGTAGCGTTACAATGACTGCCTAAATGAAGACCAAGAAGCATTCGATTAAAAGGTGAAAGTCTTTCTTGAACCTCAATTTCGCTCTAGTCCTTTATCTCAACCTATCCCCAGTTCCTATTATCATCCCGTTTCACCTAGTTATTCCCCTGTCTTGATAACACTCAGCTTTATCTCCCGGGAATACGTAAGCCAAGACTTCGAATTCTCCCCAATTGTACTGTTTCTAGCGACTGTACCAAAATGCAACGTGATCAAGGTAGAAGCTAATGTCGAAGAAACTCAGGATACTGGTTATCATTGGGGGTATCCTTAGGCAGGGTGTGGTCCACCACTTTCCCATCCCAACCAACAAGTACAGCGTTTTGTCTCAGCCAACTTTTGGTATGGATGAGAATCTCAATGACGAGCTGGATACAGCCTCCTTGAACTGGTCTGTGGTTAGAGTTCGTACCCTGGGCCCAGGCCACACCGAGCTTCATAGCAGTCCATTGGCGAAAGCAGTCGCCTTGGCTCCAATTTTGGACTTGCTCAATGGCCAAGTTCCCTTGGGAGGCGTGGACTTCGGGGTTTTAATTCTTAACAGCCATTTCGAGAAACTTGTCTTCCAGCACGTTGCCGGCGCTCATTTACAATACGCTGCGGCTAAACCTGGAACATTGTGACAGGCTGGGACTGTCAGAGTTCCTTCGACAGAATGATCACACGATTACAGAAGGATTTTGGTGACTGAAACTAAGAGCGATGGAAGTTGGAAAGTTCGGAGCAAACTCGATCACGCAGGCCGCTGTGGAAAAAAGAAGAATTCACCAGTTGCTCAGCAGTGACCGGCTGTCAACATTCGAGAACCTGAGCATCTATTCCTACTAACATAAAAGTATTATAGACTTACTAATATTTTACGTAAGTTGGTCTAAATTTAGACCCTAAAGAATAATAAGTCTCATCCTAATCTATGTGTGATCTCATCTCTTGGCCTTGAGCTCGACGAGAGCCGAGGTGTTGAGAAGGTAACTCATATTCCAATTAAGCTACAAAAAATGAAATACCAAGCATTCTAAATTACATCCTCATCGAGTTCGACCTTCCCATACCCGGCCTTCTCTGCGTGTCGTTTACAGGTCAATATCACCTTGAGCTTTCCCTGCGCCACTTGCTTGAGTATATGCCAGTCGCAGTCAATGGCTTCAGCCTAGGGCATGGAAATAACATGAAAGGGGTAAAAAACCTGGTTCTCGATGCTGTTAAGGAGGGGTACAGTGAGATAATACTCGAACTCGTCATCGGAAAGATCGTACTTGTGTGCGATTTTCTACAAAGTGGAATAGACACCCCGCCAGTGTCCCCTTTCACTACCTCTGAGCTTGGGGATTCGTGCTGTGCCAAATGTCGATGGTCTAGCAAACAGTCCCGGGTCGCAGCTATCGATCAGGTCTTGAATCTTGTCCGTGATTAGCCCTGTCCGCAATGTGGTGAGTGCTTGTGCCTGCTCTTCGGAGTCCCAGACATTCCACCTCTCCATCCGAATCTTGTGCTTCCCCGACAGACTGAGAGCCATGTGTAGAAATGCCACATTGGTGGCTGCTGCGAAACACTAAGCCCGGTTGGACTTTCGGTTCTTGAAGTCAGGCTCCTCGAGTGCTCGCAGCCATGCCGCAATGGCCGGAATGACAAGGAGTAGCTGAAATATGTCGCCGATGCCCTTCTTAGGGTTGCTATACTCGTCTTCGGTGACCTCGTCTTCTAAGAATCACATTTCGAAGCCTCACCCTTTGGACCGTCTTTTCGGAGCTCTCATCTGTGGGGGGGCTCGTAGTCCGAGTCCTAACCTTTCGAAGCTCTCGTCATCTGAGAAGCTGAGTCGGGAACGGTTGGCCTGATGAGATGTGGCGTTTGTCGCTGAAGGTGATGAATTCTCTGAGTTATGTTAGCTTATTCCGAAACTTCAACATCGATCATGCCTCACCCTTCCTTACGCTTGCTGCGTCTGTTTGGGGCCATTTCACCCCGCAGTGGAGGTTGTTTAGGTAGTGAGTGGCCTGATAGACCCTGAACTGATGATGACCGGAGTCCGACGTGTGTATCAGTCGATGAAGTGACAATGAATGGTGTTAAGGTTCTCATCGGAAGATAAGTAGTGCTCGAGCCTAGTCAAGCTTTGGATGAATCGTGATCGTGAAATGGGCCTTGAGGTGACTGATCTGTAAGTAACCCGGAGCTATGATAGAAAGAAGACAAAGAAATATGTGAGCTTGAGAACTTAACACAGGTGGGATTGTTTATTGAAAATCACGATTCCGCTGAGACAACTGCCCAAAATAGCGTGGAATGTCTCCGTGCCCGAATTGTACGTAAGAACTGCTTTGTCGTGGGAGAAGTGCTCTTGATGGCCGGGCTTTGATAAACGGACAGCCGCCTAGGCCCCAGATAGGTCACGTTCGTGGTTTAGTGATGGTGCGAGGACAGACTACCTTGCAAATGTTGGAATCGCCTGCATATTTTGTCGTTCAATGGCGACTAGGTATGTTATCAAAGACCCCAAAGTACAAAAGGAAACAAAAATGAATTTGTAGTGACTCCGGTACAGGGAATCGAACCCTGGGCTCCGCGGTACTTGTTCTCTCAAGTTATGAGAGCGCGAAATGTTAGCCACTACACCATACCGGATGATGATTTGTTAAAGTTGTTCGCTGATATTGTAAATCAAGATTGTCACACGGCGAGTGACGAGTGCATTATCCTCTGATGCTACCAAGTTGAAAGATGTCTTCGGCCGTCGTCTGCTGTGCTGACCCAGCCTCTTTTGATCTCTCGGCCCTATCCTCAAATCTTGTGATAGGGCCTGATCTCCTCATCCAATTGCGTTCTCAGATGATCGGCCAGGCAGGGTGGCACCGTGGATGCTTCATTGTCTTCGAGATAGCTATGTTGGTCATCCAGGGGGTGTCCGGTCCGCCAGCGATAAGTAGATGTTGGCTGTTCCATTATTTTCCTGTGATCCAAGTCGCATCAGCTTTCATGGTCAGTAACAAGTTGGAGTCTGAAGAAACAGTACCTATTTTCGACTTCCGCGGCTTAGACATGGCGGCACTTGTCCTTGGCGTGGCTGGCTACCGACGTTGAATCCGAAAGTTGATGGAAAGCCTGGATGTTTCAGGACGATGATGAAGGATGGAAGCTCCAGTCCGTGAGAGTCATGAAGCAACAGTTTCGTTAGTCATCAAAGAAGAGTCCAAAGGGGAAAGAGCTCAGTGGTAAACATTTGTTTGGAAAGGGAAAGAGGTGTCAGCCACACCACCATAGTAGGCGGGGCGGTGCAGACGGAAGAGACATATAAGTCAAGTCTCTGTTTCAGGACGAGGCGAAAAAATTGTAGTCTCGTTCTTATGCAGTTAAGTTCAGTTAGCGGTGGACCTCAGGAAATATATAGAGACCAACTCTACAAAAGATTGAGCCCAAAATGAAGTACTCAATGTTTCGGCATAGTAGGAATGTCATATCGCTTATGTATTAAGTCATCCTCTAATACTGCTAATTATCTCCTAGCTCTAGACCAATCTAAAAGTCTATATATCCATTTCTGTAAATCCGTGATTCGTCATCATGTGTACTAGTTGTGTCGTCGTTGCAAGAGTTTAAAGTTCCCTGTTGGGCTTCTCGTCGTGCGTGTTAGTCACAGCAACGACACCACCGTCCTTTTCAATATCGTCGGGGAGGTTACCCAGAGCACGGTCGCCGAACATGAGATCAATCTCCTCAAGAGATAGACCCTTTGTCTCTCGGAAGGCGAGGATGAGGGTGGGGAGAGTGATGACAACGTTGAAAGCTGTTCCGTGTTAGTCAATTGACTCATAAAGAATTCAGGGATTTTTACATACCAACGAAGAGGAAGTAAAACTTCCAGCCTAGCTCTCCAAGAGCAAAGGGGCTGACCTGGTTCCAGAAGGTGGAAACAAGCCAGTTACCAATACCAGTAGCAAAGGCACAACCCTTACCACGGATCTGGTAGGGCATAATCTCAGCCATGTAAGTCCAACTAACAGGACCGAAAGATAGTGAGAAGATGATAGTGACACAGAAGAGGAAGGCAACACCAGCAATGCTGAGGCCGTTCTTGGTGCCGTCGACGTTCTGACTGTTGACAGCGCCCTCGCAGATCAAAGCAATAGTGATAGCGATGATACCGTAGATCAAGGGCCTCTTTCGACCGATTCTATCAGCGATAAAGGTAATGAAGAACAAGTCTAGGTGTCGTTAGTGATAGTCTTGGGTGTAATCCGCTACAAGTAGCTAGAGATAGAAACTTACTTGCGATAGGGCCACAGCAGTTGTAGATACCAGCAACGAGGAGTTTTTTGCTTCCCTCGAATCCTAGAGACTCATACATCACGGTTTGGTAGTAACCTTTTCACCAGTATTAGCTAATTTTCAAACGATTGGAGTGTTGCGTTGTGGTGTGGTGTTGAGTTTTGTATATCGGCGGATAGTGAAGGTTGGGTATGAAGGTTGGGAAAGAACTCATAGGATTTTGAACTCTAAAACGTTCAAAAGAGCAGTATTAAACACTTACCAATGACATTGATTCCTAAGATTAATGTTAGCATGGCTTCTTATCATGGTTTGGTTATGGGGAGTGGCGTTGGCAGCACAGCGACCAACAACCACCACAGTGGGATTTCTTACCAGTAAATTGAGTAAAGACTTGAACCAAAGTTCCGAGCATAAGACGCTTTCGCCATTGGGGAACTTTGAACATGATCAACCAGCCTGGTGCGGTGGCGGCCTTCTCAGCATCGATGGTAAGCTTGATCTCGTTGAACTCAGACTGGATCCACTCGTCGTTTGAGCCGTCAAAGTGTAGTTTTCGGAGAGTTGCCATGCCTTCGTCCAATTGGTCGACAGCAATAAGATGTCGGGGAGTCTCAGGTAGCCAAAGCATACCCACGCATAGGAGAGCAGAGGGGAATGCCTGGAACGCAAGAGGGAATCGCCACTGGAATGATGAAGTATCGGGCATATGGTGGCTACCATATCCAACCCATGTCGAAACGATGAAACCAACGCCAATCATCTGTTGGGCGAGACCGACGATGAGACCACGGTTCTTGGGGCTGGCGCATTCGGACTGGTAAATGGGGACTGGATGGGCGTGTAAGTTGGGAACCACGAAGCGAATAAAGGGTTACATACCACTCATAGAGAGCAAACCAACGGCAAAACCAGCGATAATTCTTCCCACCAACATCATAGCCAGGCTGCGAGATATGTCAGTTATCACATATCGGTTGTGTTGAGTAACTCGATACATACTGGTAAGCGGCGGCTTGGAGAACAGCGCCAACTGTGCAAATCAAAGCACCAATTCCAATGGTCTTTCTTCGGCCATATTTATCAGCGATTACTCCGCCGAAGAGGGCACCAAACACAGCTCCTCCACTGAATGTAGAGTTGATTGCGCCTATAATCGAAGAGGTAGTGGTTGTGTCGAAGAAGGTCTGGAAGTTCTTTGAGTCGATAACATCAGTCATGACACCAGAGTCATAACCGAAGAGGAATGAGCTAAAACAGGCAAAATATTGTCAGTAAACATGCTGTATAGATTTGTAAAATACGAGGAAATGTCGTTGATGGTACGCACCCAATGGCTGCAAAGCAGGCCAGGCCGATATTGTAGGCTTGTCCCATGATTAGGGCCTTACTCCGTAGAGATGTATAAGAGTTAAGTTGAGTTGTTTAGTATATCGAGTAGCTGAAGGCTTGAGAACGATGTGGATAAGAGGAGCCAACACCAAGATGCGGTGGTCCTCGAGTCTATTTGTATGATCGACTCCCCCAAAGACATGGCTCCATTCTCAATGTCGCCCAAGTCCGTCTCCTAGACATTGGATGTTGGCCTGACTAGGCTCTGATCCTCGTAGACCCACGTACCTAACTTTACTTCCCCAGGGGGCCCCAAGTGGACATCTCCGCAACAGTCATGTTACTAGAGAATAGACGACCAGGACTATCACGCAAGGTCCAGCGCCTCGTCTCTCTAGCTAGCCCTTCACATGACCAGTAATGCTCACACAACGGCCCGTCTTTGCGAAATCTCGAGCACTGATATGACTCTCCACCCCGGCTTCGACCGACGCTCTGGATGTGTCATCGAATAGCATGCCCAGCCTGGATCGCGATGCCCGTCCACTTACATGGTCCCCTGAGGCGATTCCTGGTCGGCCCCGAGCGCTCGGAGCAAAACATGTGCTAGTCATGAGTGGCTGTTCGTTCGTCGTCGTCGGTTAAATGAGAATATTGAAATATCCAGCCTATAAAGGACGAACAGGGACATTGACAGGAACCAGCCCAAGCTTGCCAAGGGATGTTATTGCCGTGTCAATGCCATCAGAAGAGGCTAGATGTGTGAAAAGCCGAACCACGATTATGGTCTGACCAGTCACTGAGAGATGTCTTGTGCCATCCCGTCAGCCACATCTGGGCTTGGCGACACAAGGATCTTGGCACATGGTCTTAACTGTTAAGAACATTCCGGCTAAATGCGAATGCAAAAGTCACTGGAAGGGGATAGGCAAAGGTCCTTTTGATCCCCTAGTCGTTGCTTACAGGCGGACCAATCACAACTCCTGTCGGGTTATGGCCCCAAACTTCGGGTTACCCGAATTCAGATCATCATCGGATTCAGCATGGGAAAGAGGATTTTCTCAAGTCAATATGATATGTTAATTGACGATCCAGTAGATGGGATTTGCCTTTAGTCGTCAACAAACACCGGTGTCTAGACGGAGAGAACAGGTCGTTGCCACCCGTAGTCTCGCCCTATACTTTTCGCGGTACGCGAAGTCATTCTTCTGTCTCAGATCATAAAACTCTGGATCTTATGATGGAGATCTTTTTTATTGGCCCTTGTTTAGGGTATCATTGCTCATATCATTCAAGGCGAGATCCTCAACTCTACGGGATGCTGAGGTGCATGTAGTGAAGTCACTCTTGAAGCTCTCGCAATTATAGTGACAAAATGTTGTTTAAAAAAGCAATATTGCGCAGTACGTAGTAGGATGGGATTCCTCAATCGGGGTTTTAGATAACCACATATACCCTCCTCATCTATGTTACCTTACAGCAATGCTACGCTGAAGAAGCAGTGCCGCATCCTACAGCGGATGGCTTGCACACACATATTCTGGAAACTGGTTCCATATGTCCAGTTACGATATGTGCAAGGGTAATGCCGAACTTGACAGCTTCTATAAGTTCTCATGGCGCTGCGATCATCAGCCGATGAACGTGAAGCCTCACCAGATACACGGAACCGACAATGTGGTTTACAGACATGCAAGGGTCAGCTGCTAAGCAACAACTTAGGCGAGAACCACCCCAACCTGCCATGAAACCAAGTAGTTTTCTGGCCTGAGAGTACTTCATTGGAACTCTTAGCCTAGAATCATCTCTATTCCGAGTCAAGATAATAGTGGTGATACCGTTCCATGACTTACACCAGTTAGTGGAGCCCGGATCACGGCTCATAATGTTGCACAGGCTGATCCTCCGGTTGAATGGTTAAATCAAACAGATTAGCTTCAGTAACAGATCTAACGCCATCTGTTCGCTAACTATTTTATTTACCCTTCGAGATCAGGCCTTGATCATGAGCTTCAACACAAGCTTGTATCCGTAAATTCGCCCATTTTACGAGTTGGCCCATGCCACGAGAATGCCTGCCCAATCATAATGCTCATAGGCCGCTAAACTTGCCGCTTTGGGTAACCCCCAAACCCCCAAACTTAGCAAGTGGAGCTCGGGTAGAAAAGGCGTGGACCGTTGAGACGCTCAGATCCGACAAGTGGAGTCCGTGGGGTGACCTACAGTACCTAGTAACCTCACACCCAAGACAACCGAAGGATCATCACGAGAGGGTAGAGAATTTCTTGAGCTGAAAAGATACTCAAGTCTGAAGCTATAGTCTTGTGGAGTTCTCAGGTAGCTCAGCTTAGTGCTGACAGACAAGCTTGGCATGTTCCAACACTTCGGGTCAACGGCATGCTCAGCTGCGAACATGTCTCCATTCTGCCAATAGCCAGAATGTCGGATCATTGAGTAATAAATTCAATGCGTGATGGATGATGCTGGTGACGTTGCGTAATTAGCCTCGGTGACTTATGTGAAGTTTCATTGAGAGCTGTAACAGGATGGTTCAAGGCGCGCGGTTCCAAGTAGGATTAAATGTTAGATGTAGTTGGTGATATCTCGCATTGAGTATGATACCACACGTTGGTTTTGATAAAAACTGAAAGACACAAGATACATCTGTAAAGAAAGAATATGGATCTGTGGTATTGACTTCTCTGGGCTTTGGCTTCACGATCTTCACATGATGTAATTAAGTGCACTCGAAGATGAGATAACAGTCATAGAATAAGGAAACATAACCCATGTCATTAACTAAACCAATATTCTATCTAATCATCACACGTCATGATTTTAACATAAAAAGCCTCATCTTTACAAAGACTCAACTGACACGGGAGCATCTCCCTCCAAGTCACGGCCCTTCTCCGCAACCTTAAAGTCGCCCTTAAGCTTGTCAGTACCCTGGAGCTTACCATCCTCGCCAACGACGAGCTCAGCAACAGTCTTGCCGTCACCATCCACCACAGTAGCCTTGGCACCAGGAGAAGTCTGGTACAAAGCAACCTCAACATTGTTGGCAAAGTCGTAGGCAGCGCCAACCTCCTTACGGTCACCGAGGACGAGGACGGTGTTCTCACGAACGTAGAGAGGCAGGGTGCCGAAAGCGTGCTTCTCCTTGAACCAGCCGGGACCGGACTTGACCTCATTGGTGAAGAAGGATGTCCATTTGCCCTTGGGCAGGTAGAACTCGACTTCGCCAGACTCTTCATAGATAGGAGCAGCCAGAAGTTGAGATCCAACCATGAACTGGCGGTCGAGGTACCACGCAGTAGGGTCGTTGGGGAACTCTAGGGCAGTGGCTCGGAGAGACATGGGAATACCACCCTCAATAGATTCAATGGCCTGAGAGAAGATGTAAGGCATCAGACGCGTCTTGAGCGCCGTCCACTTAGCCAGAGTCTTGGAGCAACCCTCCTCAGTGGTATCATCGTCATCAACAGTCCAGGGCACACGGTAAGAGTTGCTGCCGTGTAGACGACTGTGACTGCACAGAAGACCCATAGCAACCCATCGCTTGTAGATCCACGGCGGCGGGTAACCCTCGAAACCACCAATATCACAACTCCAGAAAGTGTAGCCGCTCAGACCCATGGACAGACCACCACGGACAGACTCGGCAAGGGCCTCGGGCGTGGACTCGCAGTCACCACCCCAGACAAGAGGGAATCGCTGAGTGCCAGCACAAGCAGCACGGGCGTAAAGAACGGCCTCGTTATCGCCGTAGCGCTTCTGAAGAGCCTCGTAGACAAGCTTGTTGTAGATAAAGGCATAGTAGTTGTGCATCTTGTGAGGGTCGACGGTAGGATCGTGCCACTGAACATCGAGAGTGGGAATACGCTCGCCAAAGTCGGTCTTTAGGGCATCAACGCCCTTGTCGAAGAGACCATTGAGGCACTCGACGTACCAAGCACAAGCCTCAGGGTTTGTTACGTCCAAGAGACCCATACCAGCCTGCCACAAATCCCATTGCCAGACATCACCGTTCTTGCGCTTGAGGAGATAGCCCTTCTCAGCAGCATGCTTGAAAGCTGCACCAGCCTGGCCGATGTATGGGTTGATCCAGACACAGACCTTCTTGCAGAGACCGTTCTCCTTGAGACGTGAGATCTGGCCCTTGGGGTCAGGGAAGCGCTCCGAGTCAAAGACAAAGTCTGTCCATCGGAAGCCCTTCATCCAGAAACAATCGTAGTGGAAGACATCAACAGGCGAGCCGCGAGACTTCATACCCTCGAGGAAAGAGTTGACAGTGGCTTCATCGTAGTTGGTAGTGAAGCTAGTAGTCAACCAGAGACCGAAACTCCAGCTGGGGACCTTGTTGGCCTTGCCAGTAAGGGTTGTGTATTTCTTAAGGACATCCTTGGGTCCATCGCCGTAGATGATGTACATCTTGAGACGCTGGCCCTCAACGGCCGTCTGCACACGACAACATCGCTCGCTGCCAATCTCAAGATCGACCTTTCCGGGGTTATCGATGAAGACACCATAACCACGGTTGCTCATCCAGAACGATACGTTCTTGTAAGCCTGGTCACTTGAAGTGCCACCATCTGCATTCCAGAGAACAACGTTCTGGCCGACCTTGTTCCAAGCGCCGAAGCGCTCACCCAGACCGTGGACAGACTCGCCAACTGACAGAGTTGTCTGCATAAACATGTAGTGCTTAAAGTCTCGCATGTCACCGGTCTGCATAGGTGTGCTGGGCGCAGGCGAGTAAGCGAAGCCGGTGCTTCGGTTGCCGAGGGTTGTGAGGTGCTTTGAGCCATCAGAGCTGTGGAACTTGATGTCAAAGTTGTGCTGATCAGGATGAATAGTAGCAGACAAAGCGCCAGACTGGAGAGTAGTGCCCTTGTCGCCCTTGAGGATCTTGCCCTCGACCTTGGGCTGGCCATGAGGGAAGAGGTCAAAGTTGGGACCCTTTCGCTGGGCGCCGTCCCAATGTGTGCTTTCGATCGAGATGACGCCGTCCATCTCGGCCTTGATGTCGACGCTCAGAGTGGGCTGGTTGAGGGTATCGCCGCGGGAGCGGATGTGCTTAGTTGGGCACAGCAGGTTCAATGCCTGCTGGTCCTCGTTGGGAGTGATCTCATAGACATCTTCGGCATATTCTGTGCGGAAGCCTTCGGCGGGGAGCCACATGCCATCGCGAAGATGCATCTTGGTGGTGTTTAGTAGTGAATTGGATGAAGATGGTTATGTTGGTGGCTCAATTGGCCTGTTGATGATGAATTGAAAAGAGACAGAGCTCGACGGAACACAAAGGTCTTTGAATGAGAAAGGTAACACAGTCCAATTGTCTATGGATGGCCTCACACTCCACCTCCCACCTCATCATGGAACCTAACATCATGCCCATCCACTGAAGAGCAGAGCATCCCACGATGACAATTCAACCGGTGCAGCATCATCCGCTCATTATTGGGTCCAATCCTTCGTCTTCCCCTCTTTTCCCCACCATCTTATCATGACATTGACTGGTGCGAGCTTGTCCAAAAATGCTCATGAGATGACTCTGCGGCGTCATTCGTTCGCGTCTACATACGGTACGCATGATGCTCAGAGTTCCATTCGTGTAGCTCAAGGGTCCCCCCCTGTTATGGGTAATGGGTACATGCGGGATGATTCAGTGGCGGATAAATTAGTGGACGCTAGGGAACTGAGCCGGCTAAATACAGTGCACCAGCGGACCATCGCGGGGTCTTAGGGCCACTGTAAATTAACAGGTCTATTCTGCCGTCGACTTACACCGACCTGACCTTCAAGGGTTCCTAGGAACCGTATCACAACCAATACCACGAACTAACTCAACTCACACATGATCTACCTACCGGTTCCCGATGCTAGTCCAGCTCCTCATATGTTCTCTTTGGTCAGTTCATCTCCTCTGCGTCGGTGCTAGGATGTTCGGCTCGTCTTTCCACGTCCCTACAGTAAAGACCCGGTTTAGCGGTTAGCACCACACCCCAAATAAGCCGTGCCCCTTGCTGGCCGCAAACCCATCATGTCACTTTGTAGAAATCCACGAATCCAAACCATTTGCCCATCCCCTTCTTCTTGCCCATCTTGGACTATGCTGCCGTCCTTCAATATCCTCCCGTTCCGCCAATTGGTGCCGCCCCCGCATTTTCCCCAGGGTTCGGGAGCCACAGCCACAGCCACACCCTATTAGGCGTAGTTCCCATCCCTATTGAGTTTGGACCCGCAATTAAACTTACATGCACTGTAACTGAAGCACATGTGCCTTGATCAACATTGGATCACTTCATGATGCTGTCTGAGAGGGGCGCCTGTTAGCTTCTAGGCTCCACGGTTAATTGTATACCATGGACAAGGCTCCATCTGATTTACCATAAATTCATGACGATCCCGCCTCGACTTTGTAGCTCTCCAGAAAGCTTCTTTCTCTTCAAGCCTCCATAATGAAGCTCTCGAATTATCTTTGTGCGGCAGCTCTGGCCACAGTCGGCCAGGCTGCCAAGGACAAGCCTGTGTACAAGGACCCCAAGGCTTCTATCGATGACAGAGTCCCGGATCTCCTTAAGCGCATGACTATCCAGGACAAGACGGCTCAGTTGATCCAGGGCGACATGACCAACTATCTCAACCTCACAGATGAGAGAGTCAACAAGACCGGCTTGGAGTGGAATTTCAAGTACCGCGCCAATTCTATCTGGACCGGCTTGTACGCCAACATGACTACTATCAAGAAGGCTGCCAAGCTGGGACAGGACTACTTGGCCAAGGAGACTAAGCTCGGTAAATCATGATGACCCTTAACTTCTGTGTTTCTCGGACTAACACACCTCAGGTATTCCCGCCTTTGTCCAGAGTGAAGGTCTCCACGGAGTCCTGATCCTCAATGGCACCATCTTCAACTCCCCCATTGGCATTGGATGCTCCTTCAACCCAGAGCTCGTCGAGAAGATGGCCGACATTATTGCCGTTGAGTCTCGTGCTGTGGGCATCAACCAGGTTTTTGCCCCTCAAGTCGATCTCGCTCGTGAGCTGCGATTCGGCCGAGTCGAGGAATGTTTTGCTGAGGATCCCTACCTGTATGTACACACTGCACAAGACAAGGTGACTATGCTGACTCTTATACAGCGCTGGAGAGATGGGTTACAGCTACGTCAAGGGTCTTCAGGCCGGTGGCGTTTCAGCCATGGTCAAGCACTATGTAAGTCTCAGTCACACTGTCATAAGTTCGACTCAACTAACAATCAAAGGCTGCCTTTGCTTCTCCCGAACAGGGCATTAACACCGCCCCCGTCCACGGTGGTGAGCGAGAGCTGCGGTCTCTCTACCTCCCTCCCTTCAAGCGAGCCATCATCGACGGTGGCGCTACCTCTATCATGTCTTCTTACAACTCATATGACGGTGTCCCCGTTGTTTCTGACTCTTACCTCCTCACTGATATCCTTCGAGAGGAGTGGGGCTATGAATACTATGTCATCTCCGACGCTGGTGGCACTGCTCGTCTTGCCCAGGCTTTCTTTGTCTGCCCTCTTGAGGACGACGAGTGCATTACTCTTGAGGTGAGTTTCCTCGTGCCTTGCTCTAAAACCACATGCTGACAGTTGCAGACTCTTCCCGCTGGTAACGATGTCGAGATGGGCGGTGGCTACTGGAGTTTCGAGATCATCCCTGAGCTCGTCAAGGCCGGCAAGCTCGACGAGAAGGTTGTCGACACTGCCGTTTCCCGAGTTCTTCGCGCCAAGTTCGAGATTGGTCTCTTCGAGAAGCCCTTCACTGGTGTCGCTGATGACAAGATCTTCGACTACGTCAACACCAAGGCCCACAAGAAGGTTGCTCGCCAGCTCGACGCTGAGAGTATCGTTCTTCTTGAGAACCATGAGAACACCCTTCCCCTGAAGAAGGACGCCAACGTCGCCGTTATCGGTCCCATGGCCCACGGCTATGTCAACGTGAGTTATAAACCCAACCTTTGCTTGAATGAACAATTTCGTTAACATCAGACTAGTACGGTGACTATGTCATCCACACTGCTATGACTCGAGGTGTTACTCCCTACGATGGTATCAAGGCCGCAAGCAAGGGTAAGGTTACCTTCACCCAGGGCTGCGAGCGCTGGTCCAATGACGAGTCCGGCTTTAAGGAAGCCGTTGCCGCCGCCGAGGATGCTGATGTCGCTGTCGTTGTTGTCGGAACCTGGACTCGAGACCAGAACGAGCTCTGGGGCGGCCTCAACGCCACCACCGGAGAGCACATTGACGCCAGTGACCTGAACCTCATCGGTGCCATGCCCAAGCTCGTCAAGGCCATCATTGACACCGGCAAGCCCACCGTCGTCGTCTTCAGCTCTGGCAAGCCCATCACTGAGCCCTGGATCTCCGAGGAGGCTTCCGCTCTTGTCCAGCAGTTCTACCAGTCTCAGGAGGGTGGCCACGCTCTGGCCGATATCCTGTACGGCGATGTCAACCCCTCTGGCAAGCTCTCCGTCAGCTTCCCCTACGACGTCGGAACCACTCCCATCTACTACGACTACCAAAACTCTGCCCGCGCTTACCCCAACCCCGGCAAGATCTACGAGAACGGTACCCTCAAGTTTGGCAACAACTACATCCTTCAGGACCCCACTGCTCTCTACACCTTCGGCTACGGTCTGTCCTACAGCAAGTTCGACTTCTCCAAGATCTCCGTCTCCAAGAAGAACGTCACTGCCTCCGACACTGTCACCGTTTCCGTCGACGTTAGCAACAAGTCCAAGCGCGATGGCTCCGAGGTTGTCCAGCTCTACGTCAAGGACATGCTCGCCTCTGTTGACGTTCCTCGGTACCAGCTCAAGGGCTTCAAGAAGGTCGCTGTCAAGGCTGGCAAGACCAAGACTGTCAAGATTGACCTCAAGGTCGAGGACTGGGGTCTGTGGAACCGCAAGATGAAGTACGTCGTCGAGCCCGGTGACTTTACTGTCTTTGTTGGTAACTCGAGCGAGGACTTCAAGGGTAACGTGACGGTCACCGTCTCGTAGACTTGGTCGGGTTAGATGATGAACCGATATGAAGATAATTCAACGAATTTGTACCATTCTTGTAGTGATTGAGTTTGGGTCTTAAATATTTGTGATGTACATAAAATTTACTTCCAATTGGCATACCTACAGTTGCATAATGCAGTAGAATGGCTAAAGTGAATAACCATTGAGCTCTCTACGTAGTCGTCAAGTAAGTCAAGGGGAATTAACGCAGCCTCATGGTCACAAAATACCATCAGATGCCTCAGTCGAACAAGTGCAAGATGGTATCACTAAGGCTTGCCATGATTGTCTGTTATTCAGTGTAACATGCAAGTTACTCATGTAGGAAATAGGTCGATCACCTCATAACTGAGCTACGTACCTTATCTGTTATCGCGGAGCAGGGATTGCTTTATCCGGCATCGGCATTTTTATCATCCGTCGACTGGCCAATCAGGAGAAACTGCGCCCGGAAATGTGGTCATGGGCTACGGGAAGGCGGGCAGCCTCGCTTCTTGTTCCAGCTTCTCCTCGTCGTTTCAGCACATTTGATTCAAAATTGCTTCTAATCAAGTTTCCGACGCGACCACGGGTTTTCCTTCGAAACTGAGAGTTACGGAATACTCCAGAACCATCGACACCCTTTGAACGACTTCCTCTTCCACTTCAACCCCCGAAACGGGCCTGGCGCTCCTTGGTCGCTTCGCCCACAACAACCTCCCTCAGTCCGATCGTTCAATCAAACCTTTGCCCGCCATGGCGTCGCAACAAATTCTCTTCGCCGAGACCATAGCGGGCATGAAGAAGGCTTTCAAACGGAGATCATACGGTACGCACATATCGCGGCGCTTTTCGAATCTGGAGGATTGACAGCTGACCATCTCCACCCGACAGAGTCCGACTCAGATTCAGAGATCGAAAGCTATAGCAATCGCGGACATAAGCTCAAGAAGAGGGCACGATTCGCCCGTCAAGGGCAATTGGTTCCCAACAACGGCCCGAGCTCGTACAGAGAGGTTTGTCGTCGTCGCAAACTCTCTCCCAGACCAGTCACTGACCTAAACAGTATGTCGAGTACGCCGGTGTTCGACGACCGATCCTTCATCGCAATCCCCCGTTACTCGATGAGGAAGGATACGAAATAGACAGCGACGATGAGGATGATGAGCGCGTTCAAGAAGCTGAGGCTTCGGCAGCAGAGATGAACCCTTACGCCAACATTCAAATAGAGAGTATGTCAACAATTAGACATTTCGTTAGCAGAGCTGACATGAGCAGACATACTCGCACCACTTACCGCGTCGACCGCATTACCGACACACCCCACCCTCTCGAAGCCCTTCACGTCCAAAACCCTCACTCGACTCGTCGATCAAAGTTGCGACATTATGCGCAAAGAGAACCGCTCTTTGTGGCAAGTCAGGCACCTCCTCACAGCGCTCTGCGGTGACTACACATGGGTTCCGTGTGAAATGATGGTTCGGCCGGCAGATGTCGAGCTATACACGGACAATCACACTGCGCGCCACTTATTAGCTTTGTCTCAGGCGGTTTCTTCGCTTCCCGCAATTACCAACGGTGCGGTAACCCAGCAGGAGAATGGCGTCGAACCTGGAGATGCTGCGACAGGCCTGTCCTTGGATGGGCAACCCGCCGACAAGGACGCCGCGGAGGATGCAGATATTACCATGACGGACGCTGGAACAATCGACCCAGATGACTCCCATTTGGAAGACACCAACGAGGAAATAAAGGATGATGCCGAGAAGGACGGTGCGAAGCCAGATTCCAGCGCACAAAATGACGAGCAGGCGTCAGCTGCACAGGCCGATCCTTCAAGAGAGTCGAAAGATGAACCGTTAAACGGAGTCATCAAGGATCCGAACCAACAAAGCACGGATGAGGTTGCCGCGGATAGAACTGAGGCTGCTATAAAACCCGCAGCTGGTGATATCAGTCACCAAAACGAATCGGCTGAGACAATAGCACCAAATAGGACTTTGGTCTCTGAAGAGCAAGAGGATGACTTTATCCACCCCATGTTTATTGCACCTTCAGGGGCAAAGCCGGATCGCGATATTGGTCTGCCAGACCAGGAAGCAGAAGATATCCGAAGGCTACTTGCTCTTTATGTGCAGAAGCAGGAGGAGGTATGCCGAGGGGCGAAGAGGCTGTTCTTGGGACTCCTCAAAGCTGAGCAACTGCGCAAGAACGTGCTCCACTGGTCTAAAGCAGAAGCTCACTCAGGACCTAACCGAGACATGTCGGACGGTGAGGACTGGTATGACAAGGAAGAATGGGGGTTGACAGAAGACCTCAAGAAGGGGCAGGACGAAGAGGAAGAAGATACCCAGACGACGGGCAAGAAGACTAGGAACCGACGGCAATAATTGTTGGTTTCTTTCTTGTCGATGGCATTTGTTAATGGATAATGACTACCTTGTTGGGGTTAACATATTTGGGCGTTTCAAGGATGGAGTTTGGAATAAACCGCGAGATAGGCCTTGATGCCAACCGCGAGTAAGAGAGCGCATGGTTTGTGCGTTGGTAGCAAACATAGATTTGGAACAAAATTTACTGATCTTGATAAACGAAATAATATCAGTCGTGTGCTTGTGAGAGAGGCTGCCTTGTGAGTTAATCCTTAGGTTGCGGGGATTACCTATCCATGGATAGTGGCAGGTGGGTTAGTAAATAATCCGCACTCTGTCTAACTTTAGGATAACTTGCTATAATAATTAAAGCATACTTTAGGCTAAAGATATCCTAAAGTGCTTAAATTATTTTGGCCCCTTCTACCTAAAGTTAGGCAGGGTGCGGATTGTTTAGCGGACCGCCTGAGTGGCCCCAGGCAGGCCAGGCTCTCTCCAGTTGATCCCCTTCTGGAGCTCTCCACTAATTCCGGACCCGGACCTTCCCTTATGACGCTGCTGCCCGTGGTCCGGCCCCTCTTCCGCGTTCTACTCTCTTCCATGTGACACTGCACCCAACCTAAGCTCTCCAAGCTCTCTCCAACTTTACCTTACCTTAGCTTCTCTCTTTCACTTCTACTTCTTTCAATACCTCAATCAATTCTTCTCAAAACAAAAAGAGTTAATTCTCTACTCTGCTCTTTGGCTTTCTCGTTCTCTGTGACTCGTGCGTGAACCTACTACGTCAGTGACCACGACTTCTATCATACTTTACTTTACTCTTCGTTGTCTGTTTTGTTGATTTGCTGTCATCATGGCTCTGGGTGTGAAAGACTTCGTTGACTATGTCGACTATAGCAACACAAGCTTGTACAGTGAGTTTTTGTCGACTGGTCTTCAGCTCTGTCTATTTGTCAATGGTCATTGAATCTGACTCGCTGTTTTTTCTTTGCTTCTCTCCAGTCTCGGCTGCCTCCATTGCCTTTAACCCGCTCTTCTGGAAGTGAGTTGTCCGTTGTCCCATCGTGATCCTTTACCAATACTAACTCATCCCCTCAAGCATTGTCGCTCGTCAAGGTATGCATAAGCTCACAGCTTTATAAATGTACCATGAATCATTGCCTGCTGACCCTCGATCGCTGAAAAGAGTACCACAACAAGGTCCTGACCAAGCTCTTTGGTGGTAACTCAAAGGTTGGCTGCTATGCCCTTGCTGCTACCATCTTCTCTCTGGGCATGGTACGCGACTTTATCTACAAGAATGCCATCTCCGAGCAACCCACGCACCCGGCCCTCATCAACGACTACATCCAGGCCGCTGCTGCCACTCTCTTCGTTATTGGCAATGTCCTTGTTGTCACTTCAACATGGCGACTCGGTATTACTGGTACATTCCTCGGTGACTACTTTGGCATTCTCATGAATGAGATGGTGACTGGCTTTCCTTTCAACGTGACCGGTTCTCCCATGTACACTGGTTCTACCTGCAGCTTCCTCGCTACCGCCCTGTGGTATGGCAAGCCCGCTGGTGTCCTGCTTACCATTTGGGTTCACCTCGTCTACAAGCTCGCCCTGCAATATGAGGACCCCTTCACTTCTGAGATCTACGCCAAGCGCGAGCGCGAGCGTGCTGCTGGCAAGAAGGGCAACTAAGACCCTCAATCACATCTGTCTGTACTCTTGCAAGTGAATCGGCATGTAAGAGTGACAAGACAACATACCCACGCAGACTGAACCAGATACATGAAGGCCAGCGAGCGGGAGAGGACTGCACAGACAGATCCCAAACTTCAGTCACAGTGCGCTCTGCGCCAAATTGACACAGGAAAGCTACGCCTTTCAACAGGCCAAGTGTCTCTCAACAGGCTTAAGGGAGTTTTCGGATAAATGAACACACAACTACAATTACGATGCTATTACCGACATCTATCAGTCGACGGAGCATATGGAAACCTTATTTTGTTTTATACCAATACCAATATCAGCATTTACACAAAGTTAAAAGCGGAAAAGCTCTTGAATAACACTTACTCAACATCACCATTCCCTGAACCTTTCTCCTGGCAATTTCTTACCACGACATCGTTAGCGATCGAACTGGTTCCAGTCCTCAGAACATCATTTCGAGATCTCGGCTCTATCAGAAGTTATATGTGGGTATTCGAGTCAGAAGGGGGTTTGTTGTCGGAACAAGGGCCCAGTCGGTGATAGAGCTCGACGGGTAATTTGGCCTGCCTACTCCAAGACAGCCCAGAAGTCACGATGGCAGACGCAAAAATAGAGAACAAACATGGCGTAGAGAGCGTGAAGGCCTCAAGATATTTCAACATACACTAATTTCAGAAGCCATCTAGCTCATCTAGTCATTCCTCATAAGTTGATTTGAGAATCTACTCTACATTCCAACAACCGTACAAAAGCATCTCAATGGGACATGTTGATTTCTATACCACCGATACACCGCTCCATACTAATTCAGATATCTTTTTCTCAAATTCCCAAACTCCAACTCTGTCCGAAAATCCAGTCCATCTATGGCTCGGACGGCTTGTTGTCGGGAAGAAGATCGACAGCGGTCGCCTCAACGGGCTTCTTCTCATCGGTCGATCCCCCCTCGGCCTTCTCGGCCTTCTCGGCTTGGCGGAGAGCGAGTTTCTTTTGCTTCTTCTTATCCCTAGCAGCCTTCTTAGCCGCAGCCTTCTCTGCTTCAAGAGCCTTTTGCTTTCGGATCTCCTCGCCACCAAAGGCCTCACGCCACTCGTCAAGCTTGGACGCGGGAATCTGTGTGAAGAGAAGCTTAGGCTCGCCAATCTTCTGACCGGGCTTGACAAGGTCGCCAGTCCAGGTATCGGGGATGGAGATGAGACCGGGGCTGCCGATCTGTTCCAGGATGGCCTCACCAGTTGACGGCATATAGGGGTGAACAATGCTGGCAAGGAGTTGCAGGTGGTTGATACCAAGACCGATAACGGCGGCACAGCGGTCGGGCTCGTCGGCGAGAAGCTGGTTGTTCAGCTTGCTGTCTTGCAGAAGTTTGTTGCCAAGGGCGGAGATGTGCATAACAGAGGCGAGGCCAGCACGGAGCTTGATAGCATCGAATTGAGAGATGAAAGTCTTCAGAGCCTCGTTGACTTCCTTCTTGTGCTCCTCAAGACGCTCATCTGTGTACTTGGTGTAATCGGGCACGACACCATCCAGCCTGTCCCGAGTGAACTTGAGGATTCGCTGGTTCAAGTTACCAAGGTTCTTGAGAAGGTCGTTGTTGTTGGCATCAATAAACTCCTGCCACTTGAATTCCGAGTCGGCGGTTTCGGGCCGTCTCGAGAGAAGGTAGTATCTCCAGACATCAGGATCAATGCCAGTTTCCTTGGCAGTGTTACCAAACACGCCGACGCCGCGGGACTTGCTGAACTTTCCACCCTCGTAGTTGAGGTACTCAGTTGTCGACATCTTGTGGACCTTGGTCCAGTTCTCTCCTGTTCCAAGCTGGGAGGCGGGGAAGATGATAGTGTGGAATCTGTAGTATTTGTGTCAGTACCTTCTGGAGTTGTGGAGTTATATGAACAGGTAGATTCTGTCCATAATCCGGTGTTACTTACGGCACGTTGTCCTTGCCCATGAACTGGTAGAGTTTGACATTCTCAGGGTTCTTCCACCACTTCTCCCAATTCGTACCGTCCAAGTTGTCGCCATCCACAAAGTTCTTGGTGATAGATACGTAGCCAATGCAGGCATCAAACCACACGTAAAAGACCTTCTCCGCATATTCTTCGTCGCTCAAGCCCTCGAGGTTCTTGGGAATGGGGACACCCCACTTGAGATCTCGGGTGATACCACGGGGGAGCAGTCCCTTGTCGATCCATGACTGGGTAATGGCGACACAGTTGGCGCTCCAGTCTCCTTCCTTGCTGCTCTTGTGGAACCAAGGAACAAGGAGGTCCTTGATAGCATCGAGGCGGAGGAAAAGGTGCTTCGTCTTTCGCTTCTCGGGGGTGGTGCCATCAACCTTGCAGCGGGGGTTGATCAGGAAACCAGTGGCCTTAGCCTCGACGTGGTCATCCTCGGAGGTGCTGGGTTCGCGTTCGGGCTCAAAGGGGTCTAGAAGTCCACCACATGCATCGCATTGATCTCCACGAGCTCCGAGATCGTGGCAGATGCTGCACTCTCCTTCAACGAAACGGTCGGCAAGGAACTTGCCATGGGCAGGATCCGTACAGAAGGGCTGGGTAGTCTCGCGCTCCTCAATGTATCCGTTCTTCCACAGCTCCTTGAAGATCTGCTGGACAATCTGTGTTTGTTGGTCGGTGGGCGTTCGACCGAATATGTCAAAGTCGATTCGGAACCAGTCGTAAACTCCCTTGTGAAGGGCGTGGTACTTGGCGCAAAGGTCGGCGGGGGAGAGGCCTTCCTCGAGGGCCTTTGTCTCGGTAGCGGTACCGTATTCGTCGGAACCGCAGATGTAGATGGTGTTGTGACCTCGAGCTTTGTTGTAGCGAGCAAACACGTCGGCAGAGAGAACACTGCCGATGATGTTACCCAGATGGGGGATGTTGTTGACGTAAGGGAGGGCGCTGGTGATGAGGATATTGCGCTTACCCTCCACGGGGAGAATGGGAGATTTTGAGGCCATGATAGGCGATTTCAGATCGCAACCACTCGATATATGGACTCTTATGGTTTGTGAAGGGTTTTGATATTGAAGACTGCTGAGTGTTTGTGAGTCACAGAGCCGCGATAACGTCTTTGACAGTCAAAATTCGCAGTCGAGGTGGGATGGCGG